>PVJO010026224.1:0-21428 GCA_004026905.1 Hystrix cristata
GTCCAGGGCATCGGGGGTGTACTGGCTCACGGGGAGTCCTTGTCTCTACTAAAAATTAACATGAAAAGCAAGAATTCTCCTGTCAAAGGTACCATCTGTTCTGCTTGTGTCATGGGTTACTGACGAGCAAGGGCACCAGAAAGCATGAGAACTCCCTCAAAGCTTCAGGCCACCAAGAAGTTGTTATCACTGTTAATTCACATCGCATTCAGGCACACTCCCTGAAGCACAGCTCTGGTGCTGCACACTTTAGGGAAACTGTCCCCATTCCCGGGCCCTCTGGAGCAAAGCTTGCAAAGGGCACTCCAAGGAAAGCCAGCCCTCAGCATCAAAAACAACAAAGCTAATTTACTTCCATCCCATGGGAAACTAAGTGTGGGAAGTGCTGCATATTATACCCCCTGCTGAAAGTCATATTTAACATATGAAAAATCCTGAGAGGTTCTGCAGTAAAAATATCAATGGCAACAACAAAAACTAGCTCAAGTTTATTGAGTCCAACATTTTTCCAAGTGTATTAGTGTCCTGGGGCTGCTACAATAAAGTTTTTCAAACTACTTGGCTTAAAACAACAGAAAATTTGTTTTCTCAAAGTTCTGGAAACTAGAAGTCCAAAATCAAGGGACTGCAGAACTATTCACTCTCATTCTCTCATTCATTCATATTCTTTCACTTCTTCTTCCCCTTCTCTTTACCCTTTTCCTTCCCTCCTTCCTTCCCCTCTCTCTCTCTCTCTCTCTCTCTCTCTCTCTCTCTCTCTATCTCTCTGCCCCTGGCTGTCTCCCCCATCTCAGTTCTAAGTGATGATCCTTCCTTGCCTCTTGCTAGCTTCTAACGGCCACCAGTGGCCCACTGCCTCCATGGTCAGTCACATGCCCTTCTGTGTCTCTGGACCCAAAGTTCTCTCTTCCCCCAAGGACACCACTCACTGGGTTACAGTCTACCTTAGTCTAGTGCACTTTATCTTAATGTGATTACATCTGCTAAAACCCTGTTTTCAAATAAGGTGATGTTCACAGGCTCCAGGTTAGGACTTCACCACACCCTTTGAGGGACACCGTTCAACCTGCAACCTCAAGCTTATCCAAATGTGAAGCACTTCCATAGTGCACTGATCAGTAGTGTCTAATGCACACCCACAGAACATGCCTTTAAAGGACCTTTTGAGAACCAAAGATCTCAGTGCCTCGCTTGTATATCACCAAGAGAGGACCAGAATAAAAAGACAACACACCCAAAGGAAATGGGTAACTTGTGCTAAGTTCAAGAAACAGCAGCTGAACAATTACTGGCCCTGGGCTAGAGCTGTGCTGAGAGGGATACTGGATACACAGGTGTCCTGCTTTCAGGAAATAAATAACCAGACGGGAGCACTTAGCTCTCAGATTAGTAAGGTAAGCTACATGCTCCCAGAAAGAGAGATGGAAAGAATGAAGGAGACTTGAACCTGAGATGAAGGACAGCGCACGCGAGCGGCAGGAGTGGCCTGAGTAGTCAGAACCAAGACAGCCCAGCTGCAGCCTGGACAGCAGGATGCCACATGTCTGCCGCTGGGAGGAAAGATGGGAAGTAAGGCGCAGGCAGAGCAGATCGGGGCACAGTCATTCGCTTCACCCCGCTGCCCCTGCTCCCTTTCTAAGGCCAATATTAGCACCTCTCACTTCTCACTACAGACTAAGTCAAAAGTTTCCAGAAGTTGTATACAGGGGAACCACAGTGAGCCGTCAGTTTGTGACATGAAGCTCTAGATGGGATGAACACCCCTGAACCAGAGGTAGCATGGAAAAAAAAACAAGTCTGAATGGGAGACCCTCACGGTTCTGCAGTCAGGAGGCTGCCTCTCTTGGTCCGAAGGCTTCCGGACCGCTCCGGGGCCGCGCGGGCTTGATGACTGGACATTATTCACTTGTCCCCCTTTCGGCTCCAGGTCAAGTCGGAACAAGGACTCGTCCTGAGCTGTGTGCTGCTAGTTTTCTTTGATGGAATAATAACTTGCTGAACTATTAAGTGTCTCTGTTCAGGGAGTAGCAGCCCCATAATCCCTATCAGTAAATTCTCAGACCCCCAAATACTTGGAACCAATAAGGTTCCTCTCTCCCTCCCTCCCTCCCTCCTTCCCTCCATCTCTTCTTGCCTGCTCACCTGGTTATAAGCACTGACATCAAGGCCCTGAGCTATTTCAGGGACTCTTAAACACTCAGCTTCCAGAGAAAGAAGCAAGCAAGCATCAGTTCACATTCAGAATGGAAAAGCTTACGTGCTGTCAGGACAAATCTGTTAGTACAAACCCACAGCACATGTTCCCAGTCAACCCGCTGTGAAAGCCGAGCCTCCGGAGAGGGGAAAGTCGTGGATAAGGACAGCACAACAGACCACGCTCCACCATCCTCTGGACACTCCCATTCTTCTGGGGATCTGAGGCCACAAGCTCAGGCAGAATGTTTCAGGCCTTTGGGTGGGAATATACATGGTTTTCCCACAAACTCAGCCTTCTTAGAGATATTTCCAGTACAAGAACAGTAAGAGTCCAAAAAAGTTAATATGTGATTCCTTCATGCAAATTAATTCCAAATAGCCACATTCAGAAGTACTAATATGAATAGTATATTATTGAAAAACAAAGTTCATAGCAACTTCTCTTCCCATTATGGCTATTTCTCTTTAATTTACATGGTCACTGGGCCAATTGTGAACACAACTTTCAATTTTTAAAAATCCTTCCCTGCCCCCCACCTTTTTCTGGTTTCGTTTGGTATAGATATCCAAACAATGCAGTTTGCCCTACAGGTACAATTCAGAGGACGCTGTGTTCAAAACCAAAGACGGTGGCAGACGCCGATGGAAGCTAGAAGGTTCATCCGGGAGTTGGATTACTCAGATCCCTGCATTGATGGCTTCAGCACCATGGACAGCACACGGAGCAGGGTCCAACATAGAGAGTGTGGTACAGCAGGGTTGCATTCTCAAGCTCTTAGAAAAATGTGTTGACCAAAAAAGACAAAAAAAAAATGGGGTTGGGTATTTAGGTCAGTGATTAGAGCACCTGCGTCGCAAGCACGAGGCCCTGAGTTCGATCCCCAGCACCAAAAAAAAAAAAAAAAAAAAAAAAGAAAAAAAATTTGATAACGTGGCTATCACATGTCTTTTGTTCTATTGCATAACATAGGAACCAACCAAGCAGCAAGAATATGTTAGGTTTAAGAGCCAATATGGAATTTTCTCACTCTTTTTCCCCCTCTCCCTCTTTACTAGAATCAGTACCAAAGAGAAGGAAGTAGTTTAGACTAAATCCAAAATCACACTCTGGATCCAAAACTCACTTTGATTTCCAACTTTCCTCTCATCTCAGTAACAAGGAGATCATTTCAATGATTCTACAAATCACACAAAAGATATCTTCTTATTAGAGACTAGGTATCACTGAAAGTGAATACGGAAATTTTCAATTTCCACTGAAAGACTTCTGAAATTATCATTCATATATATGCTTACCTCAGAGATCAGAAAACAAATGTGCTAGCAGAGTGCTGGCAGAGGGAAGAGAACATCATGGAACTGTTTTCAAAGGAAATTAATTGGTTATTTCTATTTCAGCTTAGCTGAAGCTATAAAAATCGAATCAGAAATATTTTTCACAGTGGCATTTCTTTCCAGATATTGAAATACCTCAAACTGTAAACAATTTTTGTTATTGATGTTCTTTTTGCTGGATGAAACCAAATAATTATTTCAAACTTAACTTTTTTTAAAAAATGAGGCTGCTCTTCAGAGACCAGGAGGGTGACCAAGAACGAGCCAGTTCCCCGGAGCCTGCCCCTGACGCCTGAAAGTAGAAGCCATAACTCTCACAAGCCAACCTGCTCTGAAGTTCTGGAGTCTCTAGAGCCAAATGCCAACCACTCATCACCCAGAAAAGTCCAGAAGGATTTTCCAAGAATAGCTGTCAGCAGTCCCAAGTCCATCTTAGTTTCAACATCCAAAATGTCACCACTGAGAATGAAGTAGATACGAGTGCATTTTCCCTACCTTCTCTTCTTGTGACTTCAAAGCTTCTGGATTCCTGAAAGAAAAGAAAGACTTGTGTTTCTGAAGAATAATTCATATGTACAGATACTTGCAAACACCTCACCTCTTATTAGTCACATATTCACAAAAAGGTGAACAAGCTAGTAGGAATATGAAACTTGGCAAAATCGGTTCTACTAATCTCATAAACACACACATATATAAATGTAAACGACTTGTTGCTTTGAGGGCTTAGGCGAGAATAATATGTTGTTAGTCATGTAGTTTTTACTAGGCACAGTTTACTTTCAGGGTCTTCCTTCTGTGGCATTTAGGCCAGTCCAAGTGTTGAGGAAGACACTGCTCCAGACAGAGGCCTCCGCCTTGCCTCTGAGTGCTCCTAGACGACCCGGAGAGAAGTACTCGGTGCACCTGACCAGCAGCAGGCCCTGCCTTTTGGTATCACAGCAAAGAAAACCAGTTGTTTCCGTACGGCTCACCGGCATCATCTGGCGACTAAACTCGACTCATAGTTTTCACAGACTGGAAACCATGCCACTGGACAAAATTAAACCCTTAGATTTTCCTAAATCAGTTTCATATTTTTGATGCCAACTATGTGCAGTACAATAAACAAACTGTTACAGAAATTACTCAGGTAAAACAAAGCTTCTGCATTAATATTCCCAGTTGAACAGAGAGCTACAGAAGAAATACAAATCACTGAGAAATGAAGGGTGATTTCCCTTAATAAACACCAGTATTTCATCTGGAAATGTAAGGAAAACTGTTTTTAAAAGACTCTTTCAATACAGCACTGAAAATGGGCAGGTTTTCTAAAAGGAATATGGGAGGAGGGACACCAGAAGCAAAAACTACAGAAAAACAGGGAGTGTGCCAAGACAGTGCAGGGTCGCTCCAGAAGAAGGCCAAGTCCCAGCGAGAAGTAATGGGGGAAAAGGCTGGAAACACATACTTTACTTTGTTTGTTTGTTTGTTTATGGTGCTGGGGATTGAACTCAGGGCCTTGCGCTATATACTGCAGTTTCTTAACTAATGAAAAGTATCTACAATTCGTCATAAATGACCAGTTTAGGATAAAGAGCTTAAGGGAGAGAAAAAGCTGAAAATCCATGGGAGAGCAGCCACACTACTACAACAAAGAGCATCCAGCACTAGAGCTTTAAAGCAAGTAACATTGTCTTTCACAGTTTAGTTTTTTGTCTAGCATCCTCTTGTGGCCTGGAGAGGAGGCAACATTAGATATGAAACTGAGAAGGCGCTGAAAAGTGTGTGCTACTCAAATTACATTCTTTGCCAGCCATTTCTCTAATGAGCAACAGCCCAGGTGGGGACCAAAGGAAGCTCCATGTTACAGGCTGAAGCCCATCACATGGCACAACCAACGAATGAGCCCCCGGAAGGCTGGGTTCAGGAGGTTCCTCCAAGTCAGGGTTCAGAGGAGAACACAGGGAGATAGGTAAGCCTTGAAGACATCGTGTACAAAGCACACTCAGTCCTTCCCCAACTGCTCCTCAGTGCCCTGAGGTGGGGCCTGGAAACTTCATTCCTAGAAACAGCTACATGCAGAGTACGTGGATCAAGAGATAGCCATACTATGCTTTATATCTCCAAGAAAAATAAAAACCCACCAGATTTCTACTGTGGTGCCATAACATCTATAAATTAACTTAGGAAAAGCTGACCTCTATGTAATGTTGCACCATCTTCTCTAATAAAATGACCTTTCTAATAACTTCCTCGATTCTACTTTTGCTTCTTTCAAGAGTATTTCATTATTTTCCTTGTGTATATTCTGAATATCCCTTTAAAAATATTTCTGTTATCATAAGTAGACCCTTTTTCATCACATCTTCTAACTGGTTTTTATTTGTATATATGATGGCAATTGATGTTTTACATTGATATTACAACCAGCCATTTGATTACATTTCTTGTTGTTTGTAATAGCTTTTCCATTGATCCTTTTGGGATTCCTATTTGTATACTACATGACCTCCAAGTAGCAATAATCGCTCTCTTTCCAATTCCCATACGTCTGTGCTTTCTCCTGCCTTACTGCTTTACCTAACTCTTCAACCCAATGTTAAATGTCACAGACATAGTGGACATTTTTATCTTGTTTCTGGCTTCAAAAAGAAAACCTGTAGTATTTCTCTATTAAATAAAATGAAGTCTTTTGGCCCAAGGTATGTTTATTATAGTAATGAAACCATTACTACAATACATTTTACTGTATATATACATTTTACTATTTCTAAAATAAGTGTGTCTTCTAGCTAAAAATAGCTTGTCCCCTTACTCATCTATTTATTGACTGCTTCCCTCCTCTGGTGTGAGAGCTGAGACAGAGCCAGTATCTTTTTCTCTCGCACCATCAGTACTTTAATACAGCAGCTGCTCAATACATATTTGTTGAATGAAAAATAAAATAAAATACATATGCGTTGAATTTTACCAAGTACTTTTCTGCATTTATGGAGATGATCATACAATTTTTTTCTCCTTAGCTCTATTAACAAGATTTTTATAGTAGATTCCACAATATTTCACTATCTGTATATTTCTTGAATAAGTTTTTCTTGGTCATGAGATTTTTTTTAAGTGTTCTGCTGGATTCTTTTTGCTATGATTCTAAATATGCTCTTATAATGATTGGTCAATCATTTTTGTATTTATATTCATAAATGAGATTACCATTTTTTCAGCTCCAGGAATTTTAAATGATACCAGCTTTATAATAAAGAATACATTTGGAAGTTTTCCTTTTACTGTGCTCCAAAACAGCTTAAATAAAAATAGTATTATCTGGCCCTTAATGATTTTTTTCCACTTCATTTTTCAATATTGACTAAAAGGACAGAGGAGATCAAATTTGTCCAACATCTTACATTTTGATCAGTGGCCAGCTGAGATTTAAACCTCAAAATCTAATCCCAAAGGCTACCAACATTCCATCTTCAAAAGTAAAGTAACAATACTGAATTGATAGTGATACTATGAAAATTAAATGAGATAGATTCCTACTTTAGGCAACAAGAGAA
Source organism: Hystrix cristata (assembly GCA_004026905.1). Lineage (NCBI taxonomy): Eukaryota > Metazoa > Chordata > Mammalia > Rodentia > Hystricidae > Hystrix > Hystrix cristata. The sequence goes on from PVJO010026224.1 coordinate 7,071, forward strand.
TAACCTGTACTACATTAATCCTTATGCTAAGAAAATCTATAACAGATGAGTTTTAAAAATAAGGCTGGGGATTTAGCTCAGGGGTTAGAGTGCCTACCTCACAAGCACAAGGCCCTGAGTTTGATCCCCAGCACCAAAATAAATAAATAAATAAATAAGTTTTCAAAAGCATCTGACAGTAACCAAGGCAGCCAAAACTCAAAGGGCCAATATCTGCAAAACTTTGAAGCACCTGTTGTTTTGTGTGGAAGTCAAGCACAAAGTGATATTCTAGAACTTACAGAAGTCCCCTTGAGTTGGGATAAAATTAGAGTTCAGGACTACCAGAGGCACCAGAAACTGATGGTTTAAAAAATTCTGGAAAAAGAGCTGGTAAAACACTTGCCTAGCATGCACGATGCCCTGGGACGGTCCTCAGCATTGCAAACAATCAATAAACCAATATCCTGGACAAGGGAACTAGAAAGAAATAAACCCAAAATTCTGAACACAGCTTGCTCTTGAGTAATATGATTATGCCAGAGATGTACATATGAGCAGCAAGAGCCCAAGATCCAAGTAAAAAAGTAACCTCAAAGTAGCCCCAAACAAACAAAGAAATAGCTTCAAATAAGTCCCAAATAACACAATTTAAGCACAGATTGTGAGAGTATCATGATGCAAAGAGGCAAAAAAGAATGGCCCTGGTCAATGCAGCAGACTTGGTTAAGACTACATACTCTCAAATAATTTCTATTCCTGAGTAGATCAAGATGATCCACCAGTATTCTATCTAACTATCTGTGAAAGGCAAAATAATTACCCCAAGACTATACTTTTCACATATAGTCGCCAGCATCCAATCCAAAATTATCAAGCACGTCAGAAAATAGCATCAAATAGCTAAAATCCAACAAACACACAACAGAAACAGACTCATTAGTTATCCAGATCCTAGAATTAGGAGACAGAAGCTCTAGAATAACTATGACAAGTATGTTAAAAAAAATGAGAGATGATAAATTTTACTCTAAAACTAGAATCTATTAGAAAAGAAATTCTAGAACTGTAAATTAACTAGAAGAATTCAGCAGAGGGATTGAACAGCCAATTCAATGCGACAAAAAGAGAATTCTCAGAGGGAAACTAGATCAATAGAAAGCAACCCAACTGAAGGTCTAAAAAGAAAAAGATAAGAATGAAAAGCACAGAAAAGAATATAAAATATATATGACATAGTGAAAAGGTCTAACAAGCATGAATTTGCAATTTCAAAGTAAAAAGAGAAGAAATTGTATGGAATCAATATTTGAAGACATATCGGCTGTGAATTTTCTAAAAGTCACAAAAGACATCAAATCAGACATCTGAGAACCTCTACAAACCCCAAGCAAGATCAATACAAACAAAATCAGCCATAGGTACTCACAGCAAAATAGGTGAAGTTTTGAGAACAAACAGAAAATCTTAAAAATAGCCACAGGGTGGGTGGTAGATGTAATGAACATCATCACAAAGGAACAACAATAAGAAAGATAGCTAACTTTTCAGGAGAAAAATAATGGAATCAGAAGACAAGGGATAATGTCTTTAAAATTCTGAAAAAAAATCCTAATCTTATATCCAGCAAAAATATAGGTATGAAAAAGATAAACGAAGTGAAGATAAAGATATATTTGGACAAATACAGACCGAGAAGATACATTGCAAATGGACTAACACAATAACAATACTAATGGGAACTCTTCAGGCAAAAGGAAAATTATGATTATGATTATGATTATGATTATTATTTTGTGTGTGTGTGTGTGTGTGTGTGTGTGTGTGTGTGTGTGTGTGTGCCACGGATTGAACTCAGGGCCTTGTGCTTGCTAGGTAAGCACTCTAACCACTGAGCTAAATCCCCAGCCCCAAAAGGAAAATTGTTGAGATGAATGCATCGTTGTGCGAAAAGGAATAAAGAACACTGGAACAAGTTTTTTAAAGGATGATAAATACAAATATATTTTGGCTCCTTAACACAATGGTAATTCTCTATAAGGTAAAAAATTATACAAATTATATGACAATATGATCGCGAAAGGTCAGAGGGTGAGGCCAAAGGATTGGAATAGCAATAGAAAGGGTCTAATCCAAGACAAGACAAGAAAGGATCTGGGGCTGGGGGTCAGAATAAAAAAGAGAAATAAATTGTTAGATTTAAATATAAATGGGCCAAGTAATCCAATTAAACACAAAGACTGGCGTAATAGATAAAACAAAATTCAATAGTATGCTACTTAAAAGAGCTACATGACAAATATAAGGAATACACAAAGTCTGAATTTAAAAAGATAGAAAAAGATAGAAAAGATAAGCCATATTAACTTTGTCTAAGAGATAGCTGATGTAGATAAGGAAGACCCATAAGGATTAGTATTGGGGACGGTTGGTGATGATCAAAGGGTCAATTTAACGGGAACACATAACAGTTCTAAACTTGTACACATCTGACTGCACGGCCTAAAGACATATAAAGTCAAAGCCAGAAGAACTAAGAGAAGAAACTTTAAAACCCACAATAATGGTTGGAAAATTTAAGAAATCTCACTAGTTGATAAGAACAAGTAGAGAAAAAATCGGCAAGGACATAGAGGAGTTGAACATCATGGTGAACAAATGACTTAACTGATGCACACTGAACACTCCACTCAGCCACTGTGTACTACACACTCACCTTCAGTCCATTCAGCATTTATGAAAATTGACCACATGCTTAGCTAGCAGCAAGTTTCAAATTATCAAAACCATACAAAGAACACGTATAGTTTTCTGATGATAGTGAAAGTAGAAACCAATAACAGAAAAATGTAGAGAAAAATCTCCAAATATTTAATCCATGAATTCAGAAGCATATCATACGATTTCTCTTGAGAAAATCATTAAGAAAACAGGATACTTTGAACAGAATAACAATTGAATTACAATATTTAAAAAGCTGTGGGATGTAGTTAAAGCAATGTTTAGAGAGAAATGATAGCCTAAAATATATGTTAGGAAAAAACAGACTGAAAATTGATAACCTAAGCATATATCTTTAAATGCTAGAAAAGTAACAATTTAAGCCCACAAAAGGTAGAATGAAAGAAATATGGAAGGAGAAGAAATAAATAACAGGAAAAAAACTGTACCATAAACAAGTTTGTTCTTTGGAAAGTTTAACAACCTGATAAATCACTAAGTAGGCCGATCAAAAAAAAATAACAGAAAAAATTTACAGATGAGCAACGAACCACATATAGTCCAGTTTCTGGTGTCACAACAATACAGTGGGGAAAAACAGCTTTTCAACACTTGGTGCTAGATCAGTTGGACATTTACCTGGAAAAATAAAACTCAACTTCTTACCTTCAAGACACATAAAAATAATTTCCAGTGGATGATCTATCTAGAGATGAGAGATGAAACAAGGTAGTCTCTGGGAGGCAGCACCAGAGAGTATCTCCATGACCTCTGCATGGATGACAATTCTTAAATAGGACACGAAAGCAAAACCACAAAGGAAAAGAATGATACCCTAGGCTTTATAAAATTCAGACGTTTATTTATTAAAAGATAGGTTTAAGACAGTGAACGAGCAGGTCATTGAAGGAGTACATTTGCATTGCAATACACTTGTCTGACAAGGGACTCTATCAGAATATGTAAGATACTTCTATAAATAAATAAAAAAATACAAATAATCAAAAAAATCAGCAAAATACATGAATAGGCATTTCACAAGTTAAAATGACAGCAGAATAGTACTATAGGAGGTGTGATAGAAAATTACGGTGTGTTTTAAAATTTAAAAAAATTATTATAGTAAAAGACACACTGCCATGAACCCCCCTCAGAATATGCTCCCTCACGTCCACACATCTACCCCTGCTGCTTGTCGCCTTCTGCAGCAGCTCCGGAACTCCTCTTCCGGAGTGTCTCCAGTTGAGCTGTCACGGCTCCTCAACGTTGATGTCCCGAATCTATTCAAAATGTTTACTTTTCAAGATCATTTGACTATGAGGAAGAGCCGGGAGGCACAACGAGCCAGATCCAGTGAATAAAGTGAATGACACTGTGTTTTCACAAGCTTGCCTTTCCACCGGATGGCACTCGGCAGCAGCACTCACTGTATTTTTTAAAATCTCATCTTGTAAAGACTCACATGCAAGAAGGCTTCCAAAACTGCTTCAGAAAGTGGCAAGAACAATGAGAAGTGTGATCAAAGCAAGGAGGATATTTTACGGGGGATGAAAGGCAGTAGGTCTTTTACTGTAATGAGTTTTTTAAAAAATTTAAACACATACCATATATTTCAGTCACCCCTTGTACACCACAGAATTGATCCCATTTAAAAACTTGAGAATGCCAAATAGTTACAAAAATGTAGAGCATCAGCCTTGGCAGGACTGTGCTGGGAGCCTCCTCCCCTGGAGACAAGAACTGCTTCTTGTAGGTGCTGTGCCCGATTATATCAGGGTGTCCTTTTTTATTAATCCTTCAGTATCTCTTTAACCAATTCCTAATATTAAATGTTGTTAAAGTAACTATCATGCTTTCTATTTTCCCGACCCAACAATTGGACTTTTAGGTAAATGTCCACCAGAAGCACATTCACGTGAGCATCAAAATGTGCATACAAGAGTGCTGATCACAGCATGCTGTGTAACAAGCCAAGCACAGGAACAGCCCGAATGCATCGACTGTCGCAGATCCGTACAACGGGAAATCTGACAGCGGTGCAAAGGAGCAGACACTGCAGTGTGCATGGCTTTGGGTAAGTCTTAGAGACATAATGCTGCACAAATGAAGACAAACAACAGAGTACAATTTTTGAGATCTTCTTGTTCAGACAGATGCGGTGGCACACATCTGTAATCACAGTACTCTGAGGCAGGAGCACTCAGAGTTTGAGTTCAGCCCAGTCAACTTAGCAACTTAGTGGGACCCTGTTTCGAAATTAAAAAAAATTAAAAAGCGCTAAAGATATACCTCAGGGCGAAGGCTCTAGGTTCAGTAGTAAGCATCAAAAAAAAAATAATTTTTATTGTTATAAATTTCAGAAATAAGTAAAACCAATCTCTGGTAATAGTTTCATGGTAGCTTTTGGAAGGATAATGACTGGGGCACAAGGTGGTTTCTGGGCTGCTGGAAATGTTCTATAGTTTACCACCTTAGTGGTATTCACTTTGTAAAAATTAATTGAGCTCCACATTTATGATATGTGTACTTTATATTTTGTACGCTTCAATACAAACTTGAAAGTAAAATAAGACCCATTACCCAAGAAGAATGCAGGAAGTTTGGTGAATAAAGGGAAGAAACCCCAGTTCCTAATTCACAGATAAGGACAGTTCTTGCTGTTGTGTGAATGTCCCTTCAAAAGCACATGCTGAAATCTAAATGCCACCATAACAGTGTGGAGATGTGAGGTCTGTACGAGGATGTAGGTCGCGGACCAGGGCGTCATCGTGGGAGTGTGTTAGTTATTACAGGGATGGGCTCCTGACACAAGGATAAGTTTGGCTGGATTTTTCTGTCTTGTGAGTGCACTTCCCACCGTGTGATGTCCTCCACCTCCACGTCATGATGCAGCAAGTAGGCCTCTGCCGGCTACTGGTGCCACACTATTGGACTTCCCAGCCTCCAGAATGGTAAGAAACAAATCTCTGTTCTTCATATATTACCCAGTCTCAGGCAGGCTATTACAGCAGCAGAGAACACAATAAGAGAAAACAGACTAAGTGTTACTGAGTGCGAGGCTGCAGCCTGCTGAAGATCACATGATCCGGAAGCCAGGACTATGTTCACGTTGCTGCAGTCCTAACCCCACACTCTTCTGCTTTGGTGTAAGTAATCAATAAATATCCACGAGAGGACAGAAATTAGGATTTGGAGCTCTGAAATCAGATGGATCTAGGTTTGTCTCTGTCAGTCGTGACCCTACCACTTTTGCTAAACTGTTAACGTACCTACGCCTCAGTTTAAGCATCTGTAAAATACAGGCACAAATACTACACTCCTCATAGACCAGCTGTGATGATTTAGTGAAATAAATAGAACCACACTTAGTGTAGGGTCCGACACAGACAGTCCTTAAACGCCTGCCGCTGTCATCATTAATGAGGTAAACAAGTTCAACGGCTCCCTCAATTGTTGAGGCAAAACGAGACTCTATCTTTCTAGTACTGGAAAAAGCAACTCCCTAAAAGCTGTAGCAGAAGTATACAGAACAAAATCATCGACATAAATGACACAAAGGCCCTCGATACAATGCCTAAAGAAGAAATTATTTTCTGCAGAAGCTTCAAACCAGATGGTTATAAATGAGAGTTAGCACACGGGCATTACTTAATGACTAAATTTCTTTAACTAAAAATCTAATTTTATTATGGTATAAATCATACTTTCCTGAAGTAGGGAATTAATTTTAGATTTCTCATTCACTGTTCATAACCTTTCCATGAATCTGACAGCCAAATCATTTTAAATGTCATTTAACCAATACAATACAACAGCTTTATTCCTCATTGTACTCTTCCTGAATCCATTATCTCCCACTATAATGTAGAAGAACTTGAGTAAAAAATTACCATTCCATAAAGCTGGATTTTACTGTGCGGTTGAACAGCATAATCTTTTAATTTTGAATCAATATAATGTGAGTGCTGAGTAATATTTTTCAGAATCCAAAAATCCACTGCAGATTCTCAACTACCAAAAACACACTCTGAGAGACACTGTGAGTTTGAATGAAGACCTCTGAACGCCATCTCTGGAGGCTTCCCGTGTCCATTTTGTGGACAAGGGCTGAGGCTCCGGAAAACGGAGCGGGACCATCCTGGGCTGCACCACAATGCCTCATCCACCTTTTCACCTTCTGCTAGAAAGAGAGTCTGTCTGTTACTCTAAGTGTCCAGAGAGTCAGGGACTTCTGGAAAGACACTGGCTACATGCGTTAGAAAAGTGGAGCGTCGAAAGGGCCCACACTAAGAAGAGAACAGAGTGAAGGCGTGAGCCGAGGGGAGCCCAGTGGGCCGGTCTGTGTGGAGGAAGGGGGGCCAGGCCTGCGGAGGTCCCTGTGCCCACGTCCTGCCGGCGAGCCCCACACCGGCAGCACCTCCGCCCCGCAGCAGAGTGGCTGAGGTGGCTCCCAGCTCAGGGCTCGGCAGACCACAGCTTGCTGCAGAGCTTAGGAAAGGAAAGCCACATGTTCAACCTACGGGCACCAAGTAGCAAGGAGGTGGAGGCCTTGCTTGCCAGCCAGGCCTCGTTGCCACTCAAATTGTGCCACTGAACTCCAGAGTTTTTCTTATCTGAGATGCTCTCAGAAGTAATGTTTCTTTAACAAGCTTCCTTACTATTTTTCCATATATTTTTAAATGAAATTAAAATCTGCAATTAAAATCTTCACTGGGACTGACAGACTACAACTAAATAAAGCAACGCCTTCTGTGGCACGTGTCCCATTATAGGCTCGCGCTCACCGAGCACACACCAAGCGTGCTGTACACACCAGCATGTGCACGGCTGAGATAGAGGCAGAAGGACAACCACCGAGGTGCTCGGCTCCCAGCGCATCACGTCCGAGTGTTCGAGGCCGGTGAAGAAGAAGGTTGGGGGTAACCCTACACTCAGAGCGAGCTTGAGCACACGTTTTGTGGGGAGAAGCCGGACACCCTGACTCTTCTAGTCGTGCCAAGCTTTCAGCAAGTGCTCAAGAAAGATTCCAGACATTTACCTGGAAGGGGATAGATATGGGCCGGACAGAGTTTCTATTTTTGGTTTTGCCATTTGTAGGAAAATGGATGCGCCTCGAGACTGTTAAGTGAAACAAATCAGACACACTAGCTTAGCTAGCACATGGCTTCTCCTATATGAAAAACTCAAAGTATAAATAAAGAGCAGAATAAAAGATAATAGGAAATAGAGCAAAAGGGAAGGGGACCAAAAGACAGAGGGAGAGGAGAAGTAGCGGAGCGAAAGGGAATGAAAAAACAGTTAAGATGTGTTACGTGCATGTACCAACTCCCCACGAAAAGTATAATCATTATGTACTGCAAACATGTATTAATAAAAATAAAAATTGAAAAAAGAAAATAAAGAGTTACCGGCTCCTGAGAAATGCTGTCTAATCAAGGGGTCGGCGCTCACCTCCTGCCTCTCAGAGAGCAGGGACACAACCTGTGGGATTCCCCGGGCTGGGGAGAAAGGTGTACGGTCACTGGCTTTCTGCCTTCAAGGTCAGTCAAGGTGGGCGAGGTGAGGCTGACACTAAGAAATCTCGAGACGCTCAGACAGTTGAGGAAATGTGGCACACACAGGGCCCCCGACACCTTCCAACCAGTCCAGTCAGGTGAGACCTCCAGAACTCAAAGGGGAGGGCCTCGCAGGGCCGCACAGGCAGAGGAAGTGAGGTTCTCCAACATTTTGGGACTGAAATCCAGATGGCACAATGAGCAGGTTTTGTGTGCCTTCTCCTTACTATCTGACCGTGGAAGGAAAGCAGAGTTCACACAGGACTGGGAAGTCTAAAATAACTAAGCCAAAACTTTAAATGGAAGTTTAACGAGAACCCCCCTCCTCCAAAATCACATCCAGATGTCTGGATGACTTTCAGAAAACAGCAAAGCTACCTCTTGGCTACTTTATTACTTAGAAAATGACCATGATAAACTCATCAATAGTATCCATGTGGTCCCATCTGGGAACATTGATTTTACTATGTCCATGAAGGAGACTATGAAATGATCAAAGCCTTGGAAGGTTAACTACCTTGATTTTTATTAGTTACTGTCCATCAGCATAGCCTGAGGAAACAACCCAGACACCTCCTGCTCAGGTGGTCCATCTGGGAAATGGGCAGGATGAACCGAGAGATATCTCAGAAACAAGGGCAAAGTCCACAGATGTTTCTTCCCAGGACTTTCTGATGTGGAGCAGAGAGCGACTGGTGAAGGAAAAAGACGTCACACTCCAAACTGAGATGGTACCAGTGTGATGTACAGACATCAGAATAGGAAAGTAGTTTGGGGACATTCGCTGGGCCTTTGGGAATGAGACGACGGGGATGTTAATCTTCTCATTTAAAAAACTACATACAGTAAAAGCCAGGCAGGGTGGTGCATGCCTGCAGTCCCAGCACTCAGGGGGCTGAGGCAGGAAGACCAGAAGTGTGAGGCCAGCCCGGGCTACACAGTGAGACTCTGTCTCAAAACAAAAGAGTAAATAATAAAATAAATAGATTTAGTGATTTTGAGTTCTAGATATCATTTAAAGTTCTAGGCTACAAATTATTTGTTTACACTTAAAGAGAAGCTAGCTCTGAATTGTGCAGCAAATCTACCAAAGTGATGAGTAAACACTAAATTGCATTTGATGGAATCGATGTCCGTGACCAACCAAGCACTCCACCTTGTTAAACCCCACAGCCTGCACACAGACACAGCGAGAGACCATGAAGCAAAGGGGGCACTTCACAGTCGTACCTCTCTGACAACTCAGGAAATTAAAAATGAATGGTCTCCTTGATTTGGAAAGTAATCCACACCTTGCCCTCAGAAGAAGCAATCGGCAGAACCAGGACTACCGTAATGCTTGTAGCCCAAAGCTCTCATGCAGCAGTCCAAGGGACCACTTCACTCCCCTGTCGTCATCGTTACCAGCACGCGCAGGGCTTGATGAAACACTGGCCATCCTGCGCAGAACTACTCACCTGCAAAGTCATGGTCGCGCTGGGCCGCAGCCCTGAGCACAGCCTCTATGCCCCCTCCCTCAACGGTCGCACCTCCTCCAACATGGCCCAGGGCCCCAGATGCGCCTTCCGGCCAGGAGGAAACCAACTGTTTAAAGATCTCCCCTTAAGAACACAGGGCACAAGTCAGGTTTGCACAAGGCTCTTGGGACACGCTGACTGTCACTGAACTCATCTGTGCCCTTCCTTTTGTAGATGAGCCATGTCAGAAGCCCAGAAGACCCTCTGAGGCATCCCCTAGCTGTGCTGTTCATCAAGCAGTCTGTGTCCCGTAAGAAAATCAAAGCCGCCTTGTAGGTATCTGGGGGAGGAGAGAGGAGAGCAAGGACTGACGTCCCTAGAGAGGAAAGGGCAGAGGTGATGTGTTAATTATGTATGATCCTCTCCAGGCACCATCTGAGAGATGACATAATTTAACATCAACCTACTTAACATGATGCTATAATATGCCACTCCTTTTTCTCTCTACTAGCTGCAAGCCCAAGATGAGGTTTAGAATAATGTAAGCCTGGAAAATTAAAAGACAAAGAAGGAAGGCTGCCCTTCCGCACAATTCTCACGTTGAAGTCTATTTTCCATTCTTGGTTTTGCACATGGAACAAGGGGGTCACCAATACAGATGCTTTGTCACGAAGGTGCGGGATGTTACAGAGTCCTGGTGGGACGGACGGACGTGGCGGTGGACACCTCTGAGCAGGTGAGTATGCTGGGAAAGGCCACCTGGAGGCCAGGGCCAGGTGAGAGAAGTGTCTTCTGGGAGTGAGCTGAAAACACCTAAAGTCTTGGGAGTCTAAGGACAGGAACTCCCTGTTCCCCAGACGGGATATGAGGCTCACTGACATGTTCCCATCAGAAACTACCGCCTTGCCCAGAAACAGGGCTCCTCCCCTCGGATCCTGCATCTCAACTAGTGTCTTTCTGGTCTCCTGGGCATCCTCCCCACCTCCTCTTCACTTCCTCAGGCTTGCAGACACATTTCTACTCGTTTCTCTTTCATTCCCTCCACCTTCTTTCCTCAGGACACTCGGCCGCTCACCCCAGGTCTCAGCAGGGGTCTGGATGCATCTCCTGAGCAGTTTACTAACTCATCCCTTCCGCTGTTCAGGTATTCATTCGCCTCCAAAAACCCTGTCCCGGGGATCCAGCATGCCAAGACCACCACAGCCCTGATCCCCACGAAGCTTACATCCGCATGTGGACAGAGGCAACAAAACATACGAAATGCCCCACCGTGAGAAGTGCCAGGGTACAAAATGAAAGAGGGACAGGAAAGAACTCACCGAGGGCCAAGGCGTTACTGCTTCAGATAAGGTAGGCAAGAGGTCCTCTGGGGGCTGGCGATGGGGTGAACACTGACCCCATCTGAGCATGACATTCATCTGCTCAGGACTGTCTGTCCCTCCTTCTGTCCACCAAGCAAGGCTTCTTCTCCAGCGCCATCTCCTCCCTCTACAGCCGCTGGCACCAGCAATCAGAATTGGCAGTGGAGCTGCCTATGGTGGTGCATGCTGCAATGCTAGCACTCTGGGAGGTTGAGGCCAGAGGATTGCAATGGAGGCCAGCCTGGCAAGTTAGTTAGATGCTGTCTCAATCAATCGATCAACCAACCAACCAATAAACAAACAAACAAAGGATCGGGGACATAGCTCAGTATAAACATCCTGGGTTCAATCCCAGTACTGGGGAAAAAAAAGAACCAGCAGTAGCCTGAGTTGTGGCAGTGACTCCAGCAGTGACACGGCAGTAGCCACCACAGCAGTCCCCGCTGGCTGAGCAATTGCCACGCGACGCCTCCCCACAGCCACTCTTGCAGGCTTCACGGCTCTCAGAGGAACCTCTGACTCCTACCGATGCCCACCGATCTCCACCACGTACCCTCTGGACTTGGTGATTTCTGATCGTGTCTGAATAAGTTATTGGTGGGCTCTCATACGCATCTGCTATTGCACAGGGAGATAAATCCCCCCACCATGCTGTGATTAGAAGCCACTTTCACTGTGCCACTGTAACACTTATATTTTAAAAATGGAACTTAAAGTAGTTTAAATTAAATGAGTTATATTTAATTAAAAAGCCTTTAAGGCACAATAAGGCTCTTTTTCAATTTTCTTTTATGAGAGTCAGAAGAAAGGCACCAGTGGTCAGCATCAGCAGCAGAGTGTGAGTTGATATTTACTGAGTACCTGGCCCATCCAATAATCCCAGGGAAGACTGACAACCTTTCTCCCCATGATCTCTCTGGGCCTTATGTGAGAAATTCTATGAACTTCATCCTGAGGATGAGATTAAATGTAGTGACTATAAAATAGTTGTAGGAGTCAAAACAGTGGCACACATTCCTAATCCTAGCTACTCAACAGGCTGAAGCAGTAGGGTCACAAGTTCAAGGGCACCCTGGGCAACTCAGTGAGACCCTGTCTCAACAGATGGATGGATGGATGGATAGGTAGGCAGGTAGATAGATAGATAGGGAAGTGGGATGTAGCTCAGTGGTGCAGCACTTGCCTAGCAATTGCAGAGGTTTGGGTTCAACTCCCAGTATCACAAAAACAAAAATGGAAACAAAAAAGATGGTTGTGAGAACAGAATGAAGGGAAGCGCAGAGAGTATGTGGTGTCACTGGTTGGCCAGAGAAACAACTGCCCCACATGTGACTCTTCGGGAGCCAACTAGACTTGGTCACCCACAGCTCCCCGGAAGCGTCTCTTGCTTGGCACAAAGGCACATGGAAGCTTTGTCCCCTGAAGAGAAGCTGCTGAGACAATGACCAAGTGGGCCTTCTGCCTGCACCTCACTCATAAGCTAACCCAGAAGCTCCTGAACAGGCAGCATCTTGGTAACGCTGGGCACACTCCAGCACTGTGCCCAGCGAAGGCCCAGCGGCCAGGCTGAAGGAGGGGCCAGTCAACACTCCTGGGACTCTGGGGTGGGGAGGACAATGGTCGGAGAGGACAAGGTAAAGACTTTATTGTGGGACAGTACTGACCTTGAGTCGCCTTCAGCACTGATCAGGCTGGGTAAGGTGGCAAACACCTTATAATCCCAGCTACCCAGGAGAAGGCGGAAGGATCACAAATTCAAGGGGAGCCTGAGCAATTTAGTGAGACCCTATCACAAAATAGAAAATGAAAAGGTCTGAGGATGTAGTTCAGGGCTCCCTGGGTTCAATCCCAAGTACTGCAAAAACAAAAACAAAACAAAACACATGGCTGGGAGAGGATTCCTCCCATCGCTCTGAACCAGCCTAGGCGGCCATCCAGGACTTTCTCTCCCCCTTCGGGCTGCCTGTCAGCTCACTTGCTTAAATGCTGGGATTTGCTGTCCTCCACGTTCAGCAAGGGTGGACGCTTCATGTGTCCCAGGCCCCATGTGTTCCCAGGGCAGCCCTGTCTGCCACAGAGCTGTCACCCCCTCCGGCCTTCCTGGTGAGCTCTGTCACCTCCTCCGGCCGCCCATAGCACAGTGGGTGCAGTGTCCCGTATGTACCCCGACTGGGGCCCGGGGGCATCCTCTGAAGGAGCCACGTTCCTATGCCACGCTCTGGCCCTTGCTCTACAGCTCGCCTCTGGCTTAGCTCAGCACTGCTCCTTCTCTCTCCAGGGGCCCGAAGAAGTCAGCGAACATCAGCACTTTCCCAGGGGAGGTCCTGACCCCCCAAAGCCTTTACCTACAGCTGCAGCTGCTGATGCTGGGACTCTTACCTTCCCAAGTCAAGGGCCCGGAGCCTGCTTCTGAAAGGGAAGCTGCTATCATCAACCCTCATGGACCTCCCACGGCCAGCTCTCAGAAACAGAAACAGACCCGCACACAGAGATTTCCACCCGAGCCAGTGCCACCTTCCCCCCCGTGCACAGTCACAGTGACCGTCTGCCGGGCCTGCTGGCCTTGAGATCAGCAGCTGCAAAGTCCTCAGCAGCACCCTGGAGAAGGACAAAGCAATGCAAGGGGATGTTCATTCTCTGGGTTTCGGCAGCTGCCCAGCAGCCCCTTCCTCATGGGGGGAGAAGAAAAAAGAAAGGGGTGGGAGTACCAGGAGAGAGACGGGGGTACCAGGAGAGAGACGGGGGAACAGAGGAAGCACGCACCCCTTCCCACGGGGAAGGACAAGGGGCTGCATCCAGCCCGGCCCCAGGAGGGGCTCTGCTGCCCCTCAGGAGGTGAGGACACCTTCTTTGCTATGACATAGCCTGCTTTGGCCTTTCAAAGCTCACTGTAACCAAGCATCCTGTTCCTATCCTCAAAAATACGTGCTGGGGTAAGAGCACAGCGCTGTAGCTAAGAGCACAGAGCAGACAGGAAGCCGGAGTAACCCCTGCACTACTGCTTAGTACAGGGGAGCCGTCCCATAGCTCACACCAGCTTCAGCCTCAGTTTCCATATGTGTACGTGAAGGAGATTAAGAGCATCTCAGAAGGCTTCTGAGAAGTCACTGAAGTAATGTGCTTGAAGCTTTGACAAAATAGTGGCTGCATGTTACCGCTGATCGCGATGGAGTTCAAATCAGAATTCCTGTCAGGAACGTCCTCCTTATTCCTACGAGAGAAAGGTAAGTAAGGGGAGCCACTCAGCCCCCAGCCCGGAGCTCGCAGGGGCCACTCCCCTGTCAC
>PVJO010026225.1:0-21421 GCA_004026905.1 Hystrix cristata
GTTTTATGTATTTAGGTGCACCAATATTTGGTGCATAAATATTAATGATTGTTATTTCTTCCTCTTGAAGTTTTCCCTTGAGAAGTATGTAGTGGCCATCTTTATCCCTCTTGATTAGTCTTGGCTTGAAGTTTACTTTGTCTGTGATTAGGATAGCTACCCCTGCTTTTTTGGGGGTTCCTGTTGCATGAAATGCTGCTTTCCATCCTTTGATTTTCAATCTATGTATTTCCTTTTGGGTTAGATGTGTCTCTTGTATGCAGCATATTGCTGGATCTTCTTTCTTGATCCATTCTGCTAGCCTGTTTCTTTTAATAGGTGAGTTGAGCCCTTTTACATTGATGGTTACAGCTGTTTTGAGTTGACTCTTTTTTGCCATATATCTTTTCTGTAGTTGGTTCTGTGTTTCACTTTAGTTCAATTGCTTGTCTTTCCTGGTGGGATTTTTTTAGTGTCCTTGTAAATGTAGGTAACTCTTTCCTTCTCCAGGATGTCCTTTAAGACATTTTGTAGAGGTGGTTTGGAGGTTATAAATTTCTTCAGTTGTTCTTTGTCATGGAAGTATCTTATTTCATTGTTGAATTTGATAGATAGTTTGGCCGGGTATATCAATCTGGGTTGGAGATTGTTTTCTTTCAAGGCTTGGAATACGTTGCTCCAGGCTCTCCTTGATTTTAGAGTTTGTGTAGAGAAATCTGCTGTGATTCTGATGGGTTTACCCTTATAGATGATTTGTTTTTTTTTCTCTAATAATTTTCATTATTCTGTGCTTTTGCTGAATTTCTGAAATCTTGATTATTATATGTCTTGGTGAGGATTTATTTTGGTTATGAGTAATTGGGGTTTTATATGCCTCACTTATCTGTATATCAAGTTCTTTTCTCATGTTTGGGAAGTTTTCCATCATTACTTCTGTAAATAATCTCTTTAGATCCTTCGTATTGTCTCCTGCTGATTCATTTACTCCTATCACTCTTATATTGTTTCTCTTTGCATCATCTTGTAGATGTTGTAGATAGCAGTTTTGAATGTATGACAATTTTCACTATATTT
The DNA here is from genome assembly GCA_004026905.1 of Hystrix cristata. Taxonomy (NCBI): domain Eukaryota; kingdom Metazoa; phylum Chordata; class Mammalia; order Rodentia; family Hystricidae; genus Hystrix; species Hystrix cristata. Next base: position 1,054 of record PVJO010026225.1, read on the forward strand.
GTTCTGGCTATCCAGGAACAGAGAATATCTTTCCATTTTATGATGTCCTCTTTGATCTCATTTTTCAGAGTACTACGGTTTTCATTGTAGAGGTCTTTCACTTCCTTGGTTAGGTGAATTCCTAAGCATGTCATTTTTCTTGATCCTATTGTGAAGGGTCCTTTTTTCTCCTAATTTCACCCTCCATGAGCTTGTTATTGGTGTACAGGAATGCTGTTGTTTTTTGAGTGCTGACTTTTTATCCTGCTACACTACTGAATTTGATTATTAGGTTCTAGGAGCCTTTTCAGTGAAGATTTTGGTATCTTCTATGTAGAGTACCATGTCATCTGCAAATAAACTTTTCCTTCCCTACCCATAGTCCTTTTATTTCTCTCTCTTGTCTAATTACTATATAGGTAATATTTTGGGAACTGTATTGCACAGAAGTGGTGATAGTAAACATCCTTTTCTTCTTCCTGTTTTTAGAGGGAAAGCGTTCATCTTCTCTCCATTCATTATGATGTTGGCTATTGGTTTGCCATAGGTGGTTTTCATCAGATTGAGATAAAGACCTTCTATTCCTATTTTCTTCAGGGTTTTTATCATGAATGAATGTTGGATTTTATCAAATTCTTTTACTTTGTCTATTGAGATGATCATGTGATTTTTGTCCTTACCTCTGTTTATGTTGTGAATTACATGGTATTACATGGTTTATGTGGTGAATTACATTTATTGATTTGCATATGTTGAACTATCCCTGAATCCCTAGAATGAATCATACTTGGTCATGATGTATGTGCTTTTCGATGACTTACTGAATTCTGTTGGCCAGTATCTTATTGAGAATTTTTGCATCTGTGTCCACTAAAGAAATGGGCCTACAGCTCTCTTTTTTGGTTAGGTCCTTTTCTGGTTTTGGAATCAGGGAAATGCTTGCTTCCAAGAATGACTTTAAGAGTACTGATTCCCTTTCAGTTTCATTAAGAAACTCAATAATTAAGTCAACTAACACAATTCCAAAATGTGTGAAGAATTTGAATAGCTATTTTTAAAGTGAATATGCAAATTCTAATGTGATGAAAATAAATTTTGTACAATATTCTCAGTATATTTCTCTATCAGATAAATGCAAGTCAAGCCAAAGTGAAATATCACTTCACATTCACTATGATGGCTACTGTTAAAAAACAAAACCAAAACATAAAAACAATCCTCAAAAAATTATCAGTGTTACTAAGGATGTAGAGAAATTGGTACCTTCATACTTGCTGTTCACAATGTAAAATGATATAATCACTTTGGAATAATTTGACTGTTCTTCAAAATTTTGAACATAATGTTACCAGATGTGATATTTCATTTATGTGTCAACTTGACTGGGCCAGGAGATGCATGTGTATTTAATAAAATTATTTCTGATTGTGTCAGTGAAGGTGTTTCTAGAGTAGATTAGTGTTTGTATTGGTAGACCAAGTAAAGCATAGACTTTCATATGCATCATCCACCTATTGAGGTTCAATTTTCTCTGCCTATCTGCATGAACTGACATGCCAGTCTTTCCCTGCCCTTGACGTAGGACTTAAACCACCATTAGTGATCCTGTTTCTCTGGACTTTGAAACTAGTCTGGAATCTATACCACATTTTCTTAGTCTCCAAATTGCCAACAACAAGTTGTGAGATTTCTCAATCTCTATCATATGGATCACATTCATTATATTAAACTCTTTTAATCTCTTTCTCCTTTTTGTATTTGCTCTATCAATTCAAACACTAATCTACACTAGAAGCACCTTCATAGAGACACCTAGAAATAACTTTTATCAGGTGCACATGTATCTACTGACAGAGAGAGGGTGTGGATGTGTGTGTGTGGGGGGGGGGAGCAAATTAAATGTTGCCTTAAGTGGCAGTGCCAAATAGGGATGCTGTTTGGAAGCTTTGGCCAGTCCTGATAGAGGAATCATCATGAAAGCCCTCAGAATTTGTGAGGAAAGATTTATTTTTTCCCTATAGATGACCACTCTCCTTTTGAAAGAGATAGACCTTCACCTTTTCTTGGCCCTTAGTATCAACTTAATGCCTACCTATGGCCACCAAGGAGTCATGGGACTTGAACTTTCCTGAAGTCATGATCTGGGTGGCATTCGACCTGCCAAAGGTAATGTTGGGCATGTGCAGTAGTACTGCATCTTCAAATCAAATATGGGTGATACATATAGAATTAGGCCAAAGTAGGCTTTGGAAGTATAAGTATTATCGGATGAAGTGGCCAGGATGTTTGTCTTCCTCATTACTATTGCTCTGCCTTCTCTCTTCTTCTAGCCTGCACCTATGTCTCACAATCAGTTGACATAGGAAGAAAAGATTCAGAATTGGTTTACAGATTATCCTGAATAATATGTAGGCATTGCTTGATAGTGGACAGCTGTAGCAGTAAATTCCCTTTCTGGGCCATCCTAAAGGGCAGCTGCAAAGAACACCTTGTAGAAGGCAGAATTTGGGGTGGTACATCTATTTTTCTCACTTTTCTGGGAAAGAGAGATTGCCAGAAGTACAATTATATATAGACTTATGGATTGTGACCAATGACTTGGCTGGATAATCAGGAATTTGGAAGAAACATAATTAGAAAATTATTCACAAGGAAATTCACAGAAAGGCATGTGTGTGGATCTCTGCATGCATAGGAAATGTGAAGATATTTGGAGGATTTTCATAAAAAAGTGGAGACAACAACTCATTCTGTGGATATCATTCAGCTATCAGTAGTCAATCCTATCATTGCCCAGTGGATTTGCAAATAAAGTGTCCATGAGAGCAGGGATAGGGTTTATGCATGGGTGGTAGAGATGGATGGACCTCTACCCACTAAGGCTGACCAGGCTGTAGCTATTGCTCAGTGTCCCATCTTCAAGCATCAGAGACCAACCTTGAGTCCCCAGTATGTCACCGTTCCCCAAGATGATCATCCAACTAACTGGTGACATGTTGTTTCATTTGACAGCTTCCATTACGGAAAGGGAAGCATTATGCTCTTACTGCAGTAGAATTTCACTCTAGGTACAGATTTTCCTCCCAGAGTGTAGTTCTTCTGACAGAAGGGCAACATTTTGCAGAAGGATACCTATGCTGTGAATCGGTGTCCAATATATGGTACTGTTTCTCCTGTTCCCAGGGTGAACATGTCCAAGGAATCAAGGGGTAGAAGTGAGGGTTGTACCATTCATTATCATCCCTAATGATGCCATATGAAAATGTTCTCTTCATGTCTTTACGACTCCTTGGTCTGCTGGCCTACAGGTCTTGGTAGCAGATAGAGAGGAAATTTCCACCAGGAGACATAAAAATGATTCCATTGGCCTAGAAGTTAGGATGGTTACCTGGACACCTTGTGGATTTCTGATACGTCTGAACTAATAAAGGGAGTTACTATTATGGGTGGGGGATTGATCCAGAATACCAAGGGAAAATTGGACTGCTACTCCACAGTGAAAATAAAGAACTACATGTTTGCTGTACTGAGGATCCCGTAGGGCATCTCTTACTATTATCATGCCTTGTGCTTAAATCAATGGAAACTTCAGAAAATCCAATTCAGGTGACCCTTTAGGAAAGAAGCATTGGTTACAGCACCAGGTAGTCAATCACAATGAATTGTGGGATTTGTGGAAGGGAAACCGAACACAGAATGAATAGTAGAAGATGATAGTTGTAAATACCAACAATGACCATGCGACCAGTTACCAAAAAAAAAAAAAAGTTTATAACTGTCATGAGTATTTTCATCTTGTTTGGTTATGAATATTATGTGTGCATTTTTAATCTATTGATTCTGTTTCTCTGGAGAACTCTAATATACCACATGATCCAGAATTTTAACTCTTAAACGTCAAAGCCAAGAAACTTGAGAACATATATCCACACAAAGACTTGTGTAACATTGTTTATTGTAACACCATTCATAAGAGCCAAAATTGGAAACAATCTAAATGTGCATCATCTAATGAATAGATGAATAAAATATATTTCCAAACAATGAAATATTATTCATCAATAAGGTGGAAGAACAGATAGAAGATAACAGACTGATGAATCTTGAAACATTATATTACATGAGGGAAGTCAGTCACAAAAATTTCACACTGTTTTGTGATTTTATTTGTATGAAATGTACAGAGGAGGCAAATCTGAAAATAGGTTAATGATGGTCTAAGGAATGGGTGGAAAGTGTAGGAATGGGGAGAGCATGCTATTGTACAGAGGCTTCTTTTGGAGTGTGAAACTGTTCTAAACTGACTATGGTGATGGCTTCACATAACACTATTGCATTATACATTCTAATGTGTGAATTTTATGCAATGTGAATAATGAATCAATAATGCTAAAAAAAGAAAATATGCTGATGAACTCTCACCAGAAAAAGAAGAGAGAGGGGATGCGTAAGACAATTTTAGAGAATGGCAATTGGCTGTAGCAGATGATGAGAGGAAGGGTTGCAAGGTGAATGGTGAGAAAAGCAGAATTGAAATTTTGGGATCAGCCCAAAGTCCATGTGTGGAATTCGCTTTGATGATGTCACCCTTCTGCTGAATGAATAATGAGTCAATGAAGGCTTCGAGCAAGAGAGTAATGTGATCTAAACGGTGCTATGAGAAGATTGATTTGGGGATGGTGGAGAGTTTAGTTTAGATAAACACTTTTCTTATATTTGAAAATGCCATCATTACATGCCAAAATTATTTCTCATTTTTTGTCAATATAGCCTTTCTACAGGCACCAACCTAACTGCTTTTCCATTTCTCATATTTAAACTGTGGATATCTTTCCTTATTCAATTCACCCCAACTGGAAGTCTTTCCTCCTTGACCTCTACTAACATTTTCAGGCCCAGTTTGAAACACATTTCTCTAGAAATTTCCCTGAGTGCCCTCCATTCAACTCTGATCGTTTATCTACATCTTTCAATATACTGCATACTGCATTCATCATGTACTATGTTGGTTGATAAATTTCCTTATACGTAAGTACGACATTATCTATCTGTAAAATAGGTGTAAAAATAGCTGTATATTTATACATACAGTCAAATATGCACATTATTATTTTGACTTTTGTCCAATGTGTCCTGAGTAACCATAACAGTGTTGAACTTCTAAACAGATACTCAAAAATGTTCTGACTAGTAAATTTCTTAGGGAATTTTGTATTCTTTTGGCATATCCTTCTGTTATGCACTGAATTTGCCCCACCCCTGTTCACATATCAAAATCTTAACCCATAGTGTAATTAAGAGGTGAGGCCTTTGGAAGGTAATTACATCATCAGAATGGAACCCTTACAAACAGAAGTGAGAGACTCTCTCTCTCTCTCTCTCATGTGTGTTCCCAGCCCTTCCCCCTCCCCTCCATCCAAGGTAGCAATGTGCAAATCAGAAATAGATTCTCATTAGACGCTGGATCTGCTGATTCCTTGACCTTGGACTTCTCTGCCTCCAGCACTCTGAGAATAAATACTTGTTCTTTTAGTCACCTACTTTATGGTATTCAGTTATAGTAGGCCCAAGTGACTAAGTCATCTTCCTCCAGATCATTTTGCCAAATCTCATTGCTTTTCTGTGACTTTTAATTGTTGTATTCTTGATTTTCAGAACGTATGATATATAATGCACACTTCCCAGATGGTCCTACTGTTACAATATCACCGAAACACATCTTTCTAACTTTCTCTCTTCTGCCACCTTATGACTGGTGATATATACCAGTAATGGTGGCCTGGTGATGACATGAGTTTCCTGGAAGAGAAAAGTGCCATGTAATTGTGACTTCATTGCAGGTTGTGAGTTCTAAAAACAAATATTAGACACAAGAGTGTTCTCACTCAATATTTTGTTCGATAAGTGTATGTCCCAACTTACTCATTACTGTTTGGTTTTGTTAATGATCAATTTCAATTTGCCATTTGGCCCAAAGAACAGGACCATGTAAGAGTCAGAGGAATGGCCATGAGGGTCTCTGGATATGCATGAGACCCTCACAAGTTGGGTTTGCTCTGCAGGGAAGAGCATCTGGCTGACTTCATTAAGAGCCACTGTGATGATGCCCCCGATCTGACAGCATAGCTGAAGGCCGTGTATAAAAGCACATGAATGAGCACAGACTATCATATTTCTCCTTTTGACCAAGAGATGAACATGAAATGATTTTCATCTTTGATTCTATGTCCATCATCATGATCACCTGGAAGAGAATCTGATTTCACTTAAAAGTGCACTTACCTTAAATTTAGGAGACTTTAGTTTAAAAGTCCGGCTTTGACTACATATTTACTTTGGAACAAGTTGTGGAAGCTCTCTGAGCTTTGATTCCAATTGCTTTACTACATTTTAAGGGGTACTTGTAACAATCAAATGATCAGAAGCTAAACAATTGACTTACAGAGTAAAATTTATTTGAAGTTATTTTTAAGATAAAAGAATGTAAAACATAAATTTCATAATAAAAAGGAGTCTAAAAATAAATGGAGATTTTCTTGAATGAGGCCTTGAGAAACTTAATCTTTTTTTCTTCATGAGCTTAATCTGTACACAAGCATCCAAACTTAAATATTGATATTATGTTTAAAAAAAAGAGAGATAGTATGCAAAAGAGAGGAGAACTAGATAGGGAAAAGGGGGATAAAGAAGAAGGTTAAAAGAAAAGTAAGATGAAAGGGGAAAAAATGGTAAAGTGTAGCTACACTTGTTGCAAATAGGGAGGGGTGGGTGAATGGAAGAGAGGGGAGGGGAAGGGGGAAGAGGGGGGAAAACCAAGATGTATCATGTACAGGTACAAAATAACCGTGTTGATTATGATCATTATGTATACAATGTACCAATACATGTTCTTGGTAAAAATTAAAAAATTAAAAAAAAACAAATGTTAGCAAACTTAAATATTGAATCCTATAGTCATGCCATATATTTAAAAAAAATTAGAAAAACATTTTTTTTAAATATTAGGACTAATACTCAGGTCTTAACACTCAGCTAGACAAGGTCTTGCTAAGTTGTTAAATTGGCCTGGCTGGGCTCTAACTTGTGATCCTCCTGGCTCTTCCTTCCAAAGTCCTGGGATTAAAGATGTGCAACACCATGCCCAACTAAAGGCAGTTTCTTTTTAAGTGCAATTAAATAGGTTTAACTGGCCCAAACTTTGGAATTAGAACTAAAGTGCAGCAGATGCTGGGAGAACAGACTCAGCTGTTGTAGCTACAAGTAATTAGAAATAACAGTAATAGGTAATGGCAGTTTGCACCCCTGTTACCTTGTCATAAGGAAGTTTCAGCTGTCTTAACAGAGTTTGTCCGTATCCATCCCATTCATGGCAACTGGGGGTCCAGGATAAGAAAGGATTTGTAAAATCAAGCTATTCATATTGGCCTGCCTTGGATACTCTTGGCTGAGAATGCAGTATTTAATAATGAATGGTAGGAGGGAAAGGAAAAAAGTAAAAGTAAAATAAATCTTTGAACTTAGTGAGGAATTAAAAGTTTTATCAAGACAAAAGCTTCATGACAGGGTACAAGGATTAGGATTCAATTACCCAATTGAACACAAGTTGCTCCATGTACTAAGACTGAAATCCAGTTGTATATACTGGAGAATAACTGCAGTAGTATGTACTAATATTAATACTTTTATCAGCACACATTCACTGATTAATTAGTAAGTGAAGAGTATGATTCCTTGTGATACATTATTTTACATACTTAATATTTCTAATCTAGAACTGAGTCATATTTTTACTACTATTTTACAGATAAAAAAATTGACTCCAAGAGAGATCAAACAACACAGTCAAAGTGAAACATGGAATTTTCATCTTGGAATCAGGCTCTGGGGTTCTAGCTTTTAAGTATTGCATTTTACTGCCTTGAAGTCTTATGATCATGGCAAAAGTGATACAATCACCGCAGGTGACTTCCTATGGTGGATGTCACCATCGTCCCAGGGGCAGGAAATAATGATGCTAAGTGAGAGGTTTATTATTGACTTGAGAGAAATCTGTATCTGAGGTATGAAAGCAATTTCCATATCAGATCTAAACTGTGATGAAAATGCAGAGCCAGGGAATGGAAGTGAAAATTATGTTAGGTAGACAGGCGTGCAGCAGGAGGCAGGCTCTGGGAATGGGCTGAAACGTGGAGACAGGTGTCTGGAGAGGAGGTGAAGACATAGGTAGGAGTAGGTATGCATAGCAAATTAGAAGAAATGGATTAGGTTGAAAAGCACAAGACTCTATAGACATAGAGGGTGCTTGTTAAAGAACTCCTGCCTGAAGTTAAGGTTTGGATGTTTGGGGATGGTCTTAGCTGCAGGAGAAAAGACAAACAGAGCTCTATGTCACTTTCGTTCAGCTCTCCTGCTATAGCTCGATTAATCCTGTTCATTTTTGGAGATAAATGTGACTCAAAGTTGCTACAAGCCCATATCTTTAGATATGTGTAGGAATCAAACATAACTGAAAGTTCATCCACTCAAATTCCCTGTACCACACACTCCTTGGGAAACTGACTGGTAATTTTGTAATTGTACAGAAATAACCTGGTGAGGTGGTGAACTCAGAAAATTTCCAAAACTTAACAATATATAATACATCATGTGTTGAAAGCTTCCCTTCCTGATGCTACATTCAGGATATTTTCACATTTCCTCAAAGGATGAAAACATACTCTTCCAATTTCTCCCTCCTCCCTCAAAGAAAAAAAAATGGGAACAAAACTGGAAATAAACAAAATAAATCACTGTGAAAGGGACACAGCATTCTATTACTAACCCATAGCAGATTATGTATGTTGTCTGAGGTGTGTACTTTAATAATTTTGGTAAAATGGCTAAGGAAGTCTCTGGAATGGGTTGAACCCACTGAGTTGCTAGATTCTAGAAATACCTTAGCAGTTATTTCTATGTAGCTATTGAGTTTGGTTCTGGGAATATTTCTTTCCTGTCTTTTAATATTAGGCATTGGAGTAACAAGATGGTGAAGACATGATCCCTGCTGCTTCTGACATGATAGGTTGACTCAATGTCTTCTATTGCAAATATCTTTTCAAGCCTTTTTTTAAAAGAAATCATTTTCTAATAGGATTACTTCCGGTTTCTGTCATTGAGTTGTTTGAGTTCCTTATACATTCTTTGTGGTCTTCATGGCCATATGTCGATGTCTCTGCATTTAAAGAAATAGGCACTCACTGTTATTTTTGCAGACTGTCTTCTTCGGGAGCTAGCTGTCTTGAAGTCTGCCTGTCCTGAGACTCTGGGCAGCCTGTGTGACATGGTCTGTGGGGGGCTTTCTGCTGGAGTTCTCAAGCAAGCTGGTTCGGTGCCTGGTGCAGTGGGTAGGTGGGCCTGACACATAGGTCTATAGAGGGGGCCCTGCAGCCCGGGTCCATGGACACTGATGTAGCATTTCCTAGAGGCTTTAAGCCTATATCCAAAAGGGCTAGTCTTATTCTGGGGCAACTCTAGAACTGGAGGTGCATGGTGGAGCTACAAATACAGACCTGGGTTCTGGGTCTGCAATTGTGAACCTGGAGGCCGGGTCTTCTGGAACAGGCTTATGCCTTGGGTCTGTGGGTACTGGCTTGGTATCTGAGGCCATGCGACCTAGCCTGGAGTTGAGGTTCATAGGTACCAAGTTGGAATTAGTCTTTACTATTTAGTTAATGCTTAGTGAATTAACACCTTAAATAATATCAAGACCATAGGAACACTCTGAAGTAGGTATTATTATCTCTGACTTACAAACGAAGATACGGAACTTTACAAAAATTCTATGCTCAGTAAATGGAAGAACTTTGCTCTTTGTTTCTTTTCTCCCTTACCTCCCTTCTTTTCTGGTCCTTTGATTTTGTTGAGAACACTTAAAGTGAGATCTAGCCACTTAAAATTTTTAAATATACAGTGTAATATTGTTAAATATAAGCACCATGTCTACATTATATTTCTAGAATGTACTAGCCTTGCACTTTCCAAACTTCATACTTACAGAAAAGCAGCTCTCAAATTCCTCCTTCATCCAGCCCCTCATGACCAGCTTTTTCTGAATTTCAGTATTTTGGATGCTTCTTAGAAATGTTTTCATTCTTGGCGATTGTGAAAACTGCAATTAGCGTGAGAGTGTTTAAAGTATATCGTTGCTATTATAAACTGCAATTGTTTTCTTCTTAAATTGTACTTTTCATTATCTTTTCTCATTGTTTTTTAAAAATTTTAATGGTACATTTTAGATTTACATAATGATAACATTCATCATAGGGGATTTGTACCTGTACATGACATATCTTGTACTTTTTATTATCTTTTCTCATTCTTTACTGTTTCATCATAGCCTTTATTATGCTCTAACACATGATATTATTTATTTACTTAATTATTTGCTTATTAGTTATCATCTATGTTCTTTCAATTTAATGTCACCTACATAGGAGGTGAAAATTTGTATTTGCTTTATTCGTCAGTGTAACCTAGAGCCCAGAACAGTAGAAAGTGTGAATTTTTATTTACTTATTTTTATTTTATTTTATTTTTTGGGGTGCTGGGGATTGAACTCAGGGCCTTGTGCTTGCAAGGCAAGCACTCTACCACTGAGCTAAATCCTCAGCCCAAAAGTGTGAATTTAACTAGTATATTTTGTGAATAAACGAACGAATGGATGCACTATTCATTCTAAATGCTTGAATAAGAAGCTGGAGAGAGAGCAGTACGTAGGGGATCAAAGATTTATTTTTGGTTTGTTTTATGGTGATGTCACCCTTGAATATACTAATAATCTAATACAGCCAGTATTTAAGGAAAATTGGAAGGCAGTGGTCAGCAATTGTTCTTTATATAGAAGTGGAAGAAGAACTTTGTAAAATTGAGGCATCTTATTTTAAGACTGACAGGAACGAGTAGGAGTTCTTATTTAGGTAAATTATAAGTAATTGCTCCGAGGTCAAAATGTTCATTTGGCGTGACATAAAGTCTCTGGATGAGATCACATGAGCGCTCATCTGTTGGGAGAGGCTGGTGACAGGTTGGCAGGGAGCTGGACGCAAGATGCGGGACTAGGAAGACTCACTGAGGAAAACAGGAAAGGAGATCGAGCAAGTGCAGGTGAACAAAAGTCTTGAGTAAATCCAGAGACTTTGGCTTGGTGGCCCCAAACCAAGTGATTGTATGGTTTCCCTTAGGAGTGTCAGGTGTCAAATTGAAGGAGCACAGACTGTTCACAGTGGGTGGAAGTTTGGGATTTTCTGGGTTGGCGCAAAGGAAGAAAACAGGCACAAGGAATTTGAAAGTATTAATGAGAAAGTAAAAATTGTTCCATCGATCAAACTTATATGCTAAATTGATCATTTAAGAAAGTGGAGGCTCTATGGGGTTAAAACATAGGTGACCTTTTAAGCAGAACAAATTTCCACTCACCTCTGGCTGTAATTAAACAAATTGTTTCTAGTCAAATCCTATCTCCCTTACTAGCCAATTAGCTCTCTGAACATCCCCACATTTGCTGCCACCCTAATAACAGATGAAAATCAGGTCACACGGTAAGCTGTCAAATATATCCATGCCCATGGAGATAAGGGACAGAATATTTTGAAACCAAACTTGTCCCAGAACATCTGGGTAGCTACATTTTCCCTGACTGTGAGACTCAGCATTACACCAAGGATTTCGAAAATCGTTCCAATGCCCCAAGGGCCAGTGCTGTTCATCCACAGAATGAGGCAAATCAAGTGTGTATAAACTCACCAGGGTAAGAGGCAAAATGTGAATGGGTCAGGGATGCTCTGTTTTGCTTTTTGAAGCGAGTTTTCCCCAAAGAAGCAAGTCCGCCTATTACTACCCGCTACAGCTCAACATGGCTCTAATTGTTGAAAGCCCTGGGGTTTCCGTAGCAACTGTGCAGGACTTTCAGGGATACTCCTAGCTCAGCTTGGTTGCTAGGGAAACAACAGTGGGGGGGCACCAGGGAAGCTGGGCTGGGTGGGTAGCTGCTAATTGTGAGGTACTAGTCCCCTGGTGCCTCTGGGAAGAGCACTTCCTACTCCTAGGCTCTCGGTCTGGCAGATTTCACCATTCTTGGACTCACCAGTTGTAAACAAAAAAGAAAAAGATGAAAGAAAGATAGAAGGAAGGAAGGAAGGCAAGAAAGAAAGAAAGAAAGAAAGAAAGAAAGAAAGAAAGAAAGAAAGAAAGAAAGAAAGAAAGAAAGAAAGAAAGAAAGAAAGAAAGAAAGAAAAAGAAAGATTTCTGAGTTTAGTATGAAGCCTGAAAAACATTTTCTCTTCAATCATTCCTACCCCCTGCCACTAGTCAGATTTGTATGTGTGTAAATAACTGGCAAACAATAATGATAAGATAACTGAAGGAAGGTGATTTTTCACTTGAAAGACAAAGGTTCTCTCTTGCGATGTGGGACACTTGAGAGACATCTGTTTCAAGGCATCACTGGGGAAGACTTTGCAAAGTTTGAGATATGTCTCCTGTTATTAGCGGAGCAATACAGGCAAACTTAGACTGAAACAAGAAAGGCAATTAGTTTCCCATTCAGAAACAAAGAGACATCTGTGCAAAGTATGCTAGCATATTCACAAGAGGCAGGTACTGTATATGAGAAATCTATTCCAGTTGTACACATCTGCCCTTCCTCACCCTCAGTTCAAAAGCACCAGCTAGTCACAAGGAGATTATCAACCACAATCTAAGGAAAATACGGAATTATTAATAGCCATTACCACTCTTCTCAAGGTTATAGGAACAATAGGTACTATGGACCATCGTTATAATATTTACAAAAAGTCAGAAAAGATTTTCGAGATTTTCTGGACATCACAATTGATGGGATCCTTATTTCACAGAAAAGAAAACTGAAGTCCAAAGATGCTAGAAACTTGCCCAAATTAAAAAATACAGTTAACTAAGAAAGTGATTGGATCCATATTGTCTGACAATATTAATTACACTATTGCTGAAACCTTTGTCTGTTCACACTTTACGTATATATTCTCATTTAATCTTTGCAATTATCCATAAAAATAATGCATTTGTATTCCTATTTAACAGAAAAAGAAGTACAAAGAAATATTAATTGATACTCACGGTCATACAACAAGTAAGTGGTAGAAACTAGATTCAAACAAGGAAAATACGACTTTAAAATCTGAACACTTTTAACTAAATTATTTAGCACCTCCCAGGGCAGAGTCTGGGTGGCTTTTGTAAGATGTCATGAAGGGTCTTAGGCAGTTAGATATTAACTTCCGAGGAGAAGACAAAGCCGGGTTAAGTAAACTAGCCACTGAATATTACCCAAATGCCCAGCTCTCTCTGGTTCCCAGGATGCTAAGTAGTAAACCTTTATCCTATCTCCCTTCTGAACCAAGATTCCCATGCTGTGGGTAATTCTTCCTGCACATGTGGCAGACCGTGCCACCCTTTGTGCTCACCTCTCATCTGCTGACCGAATTTGAGTTTCCCGAACACTGATTATGAATTTCTTACCACCTATTCCCTACTTCCATTTCAATCTCTAGGACTGGGTGACATTGAAGCTTTTCCTCTGTAATATTTTTCTTCTCTATTAAATGGTTCATCTGCCATACCTGTCTCCTACTTGTTTGATTTTACCATCATCCTCCCTAAATTAGTAACCGGCTTTGTGCAATTGACTGCTTAGGAGAAGAAGGATCTTCGTGCGTGTGGGACTTAGTCAAAACCTAATCTGAACAGAAGTGAGACATATTGCTTACTCCCATGAGACTGATGTTCCATGAGATCAATTAAAATATTTATTCAAAAAACCCTCTTATTCCTTTTCCTTGTTCTAGAAATCTAGATACCACCAGTGCCTTGAGGTTCTCCCTGCTAAATTCAGCAGACAATATCATGATCAGTAGTATAGATTCCCACTTTGGTTGCTGATAACAGGTCATATTATCCACAGATCCCCTGGCTGTGTTTTAGCTAGAGTCATCCATGATTCTGTAGTCTAGCACTTACTTGAGTTTGACTCTGCATTTCCAAGGACAAAAAATTAATATTCAAAATATCTACTACATATTAAGACATTTTCATAACGACTATGAAAGAATTTATACAAGTAAACATATTGCCATATCAGCAGCTCTGGAAACATAATGGATATTTTCTCTTGCCTTTCTTTTACCTATCTAGTTTTGTGAAGTTATGATTTTATGAAGTTATGACATTTTTTAAATAGTATGATTTATTTCGGCCCATGGCACATTAGCAAACATGAATAAACAGTGGCATGAGAAACCTTTGTGTATTGAAGCTTGCCCTTCTTTCTTTCTCTTTTTTTTTTTTTTTTTTGCTGTGCTGAGAGCCTTAACATGTTAGGCTGAGAGCCTAAACTTGCCTATTAGAGAGTGAGAGGACTTTATGAAGAAGAGCACAGATGCCCCTGGCTGGCACCTTACCGATGGACAGGCAGACACATAAATGGGGATCGTTCAGTCACTATCTGGTCTGCCAGGTGACACCGGATGCATGAATCAGCCTAGAAAGAATCAGCCGAACTGACCCAGGGAGAAGATGTATCCAGCCAATCCCACAGAAGCATAAGCTCCATAAATGAATATCTCTTCAAGCCTCTGTGTTGTGGAACTACTTATTATACAGCATAAACTGACTGATACAGTTGGGAAAGAGGCAGTAATAAAGTCAAGATGAGGTCGTGATCTGGCATTCACTTAGCTTCCATTTCCATTTTCATGTTATTAAGCAAAATGAGAAGATTCAAGAGACATTAAAATTATATAAAGCAGATAATTCAGTGGAGAATTGTCAGAGTGATATCCTGCAATAGACAAGAGGGGACTTGATCTTGTGTACCATGGAGGGATGAGACATAAGAACAAAGACAATTCTATAGTAGCATGTGAAAGGTGGAGAGATGACAAAAATTAAATACATACACATGGTGGGGGGAGATTTTGGAGGCCTTTTCTGATAATATCTATATTTTTAATGAAACAGCAAAATTATCAGCTGGGAATACAGATTGCAGGCAGGTTGAAGATTTCAGAAAAAAGGAGACAATATCAAATGTATACTTGGGAAAGTGTAAGTGCGAATACAGTAAGGACTGCAAAGTATTCTGTTAAAGTAGATTTATTGAAAAATGTGATACAATTATATAAATAGTATGCATCATATTAAAGTTGTATATTGTAAAAATTGTTTCAAAACAAAAAGAAAATATTTAAACTCTAAAGATAATAGTAAAGAGCAGGGTGTAGAACTATATGTCAGGCATTGCCACATTTAGGAATATTTTCATAGTTGATAAAAATTAATAATGAATATTCTGCTAGGTCAATGGTAGTTTTCTCTGAAGTTTCTATTGCCTTACTTTTCTGCATTTCCTAAATTTCTTACAGAGAACATGCTAAAAAATAGGAAAAGAAACAATTGATGCTATTTTGAAAACCAACAAACAATGGGAACCACAGTTTCTTCCTTCCCTTCCTTTGCCTCCTAGGGCAGGGTTGAAATACTGGAAATTTCCAGGGGTGAACAAAGTGTGATGGGAAAATAACAGTGAAAGTAAAAAATAGAAGAATCTCAGAAATACAGATCAGTTCATAAAGTTTAGGAGTTTTATTCTTTAGGCTGTCAAGTCCTGTCTTATTCATTATGCTTCAAAAATATTTGTGTTTTTTTTTTCCATAGGACCAGCAGCTCTTTCCATGACCTGATATTTTAGAATGATATTTTAGATAGACAAATACTTTTTAATACCCACTATCTGCATGGGTTACAACAGTGGGCAAAACATGGAGTTCCTTCCCCAATCGGATAATATGAAGTAGGAAAAGCATCATATAATAAACACAGTGGCTTCCAAAATCTTCCAGTGTGAGAAATAGAGTTTATAGTACATTCCAGTACACACACACATACCTATACACATTTTCTTACATGAAGAGGAGGACTAAAAGTTTCATAAGTAGTATTACTAAGCAGTGTTAGTATTTAGACATTTTATGGTACACAGATAAAAGATATAGTTCAAAAGTATGTGCTGAAAAATATCGAAGTAGCCTGATTAAGTAGATGATGATTCTTATGCTAGGTCTATGGTACTCAGCAGGGGCAGGGGAAATAAACGTTGAGAATAAACACAGTTCCTGCCAAAGGGAAAATGTGAAAGAATCAGAGAGACAACTTATACCTACAAAGATACTTGTTTCTCTTTTCTATTTTCTTTTGGTTGAAGTAAACGTGAGCAATTGAACGTAGGTTTGTGATTTACAAAATGGCTATAGAAAAGGAAGAAACGAAAGTTATATAACCTGTTAGGAAGATTCTATTTATCTAGTGTGAGAATGTTCATATGCTTTTTAAACATTTTTTATTCGTGTGTGTTTGCAGTACACAATGACCACATTTATTGTGAAGAGTCGGTATATGTACATGACACATCTTAATTCTTTTTCTAACTCCTTCCCTTCCCTCATTTACCCTTCCATGTCTTGGTCCTATTCCCTTTTGCAAAACCTGTATACTTTGTAAACTGTTTTAAGGAAAAACCTGGGGCTGTTTTTCAATTAAATCATCAGGACCACAATATTCTAGAATCTGAGTCACCGTCCCTTGGGCATTTAGGAATACTACTCAAAAGGGAAGACTAAATCCAGCTAAAGAAATTACCTGGGAACCATGTAGGAAAAGTTATTTGGAGAAAATATCATGTGATTTTCTTTTGCAATTGAGGGACTGAATTGTTCTGGCTCCTTTGCCTCTGCATGTCTCATCCTTCCACAGAACAGCCCCGTGATTCATCCTCCTCCAGCGAGAGATGCTGGAGATTGGCTCTGTGTCTGTTAATTGACTGTGTAGTCTTTCTATAGAGAGGTGATCATTAGAAATTCTTTCAAACTACTCCTTTCACCTTTCAAGATGAACAGTAACATATTATTTCTGTTCAACAAAAACCTATTAGCCAAACGAAAAGAAATGTAAAAAAAAAAAAAAAAAGAGGAAGAAATAAAACAGAGGCTAGAATAAAGAAGCTTCCTCTCTCTCCTTTTGGAGTTTTCCAAAGCATTTACATTAGCCTGAGTGTGATAAATGAATGTGTCACCTGCCTGAGAGGTAAGAATCTCTGACCTTTCAATGCTTGGATGAACCATTAGGGCAAATTATGAAAAAGCAAGCTTCAGTACTGAAGCGAGGATTATCTCTTTGTTGATCTCAAATTCTCTATCACCTATCCTTCCATTCTTTTCCTGTTCCTTTTTACCCTTTATTAGATTTTCAGGCTTAAAATCTGAATGAAGGGGAATTCATACTTGGTGATTTATAGGGTTTGCTTATAAAAGCTGATGAATGAACCAAAAATTGGTGAAGTCTCTTATCATGGACTGATGTATGAATAGCAAAATGCCTTAGAAAGTGAGATGGGCAAGTTCTTCTGGAGTCTGCTTCACCACCTCACAGTCTTCATGAAGTGTATTCTATGGCGAGTAATTCTACGAATACAGCAACCTCACTGAACGTTATTGTCATTGAATTTTGAACTTGTAAGGATGATTAGGGAGAATGAGGACCAGATCCCTCATTTTTTCATTGCAGATGAAATGTCCAGAGATGGAGGAACTTTGTCAAATGTCACAAGGCTGGCTGTCATAGTGCCAGGTCTCCTGATGCCACCTGGTCCAGCGCTGCCGAACCTGTAGAAGTCCCCTTATTAATCTGTTCCAAAATAATCTGGATGAACTTTTCCCCAACATTTTCCTGGAAACCAATAAATTACTGATTGTTTACATGTGCATGGTCCCTTGTTAGTAAAAATTGAGATAATAAAAAGAATAGGATTTCTCCACCCAGAGAGCTGTATTAGAATGGGAAAAAAAATCATTCAAAAACACAACAAATGCGTATAACTTATGTCTCCACGAAGGGAGAAGTACATCTCCAAAGGCTTCAATTTTGTGTGTATGCGCGTATGCGTGCATGTGTGTGTGTGTGTGTCTGTGTGTGTGTGTCTGTGTGTGTGCTGAGGATCAAACTCAGGGCTCTGTGCTTGCTAGCAAGCACTCTACCACTTGAACTACATCCCCAACCCTTAAAGGCTTTAATTTTTAAAAGAATTAACTCAGATTTTCATATAACTGGACTAAAAATGAAAACAAATCATGATTATGGATTATAGCTAAAATCAGAAAAGAATTTTAGTGTCATTTTGCATGCTTGTGAAGACTAAATACATGCATATTTATCAAACATGCAGAAAATATGTTCTGTAGTTTTTATTTCTTTTCAATATTTTGTTAGTTTTATTGATGTCCACTGTCCAATTATTTCTATCTTTGTGAGAGAAAATAGAAGAAAAGGTGGAGAAAAATGTTAAAGGAAAAAGGTCAGTGACAGGATGTAGAACTGGAGATGAAATAAGAAAAAATGAAGACGTGCTGAGAAGGGAAACCATGTTCAAGTTCCATTTTTGAAGACACTGATGCCCTATTTTATAAAGTCACAATACTATTCTTTTGATAAAAAAAAGTACAATAATGCTTTATGGGTTTATATTTTTTAGCCAATAAAGTAGGTATTTTCAACCTGTTAGCAATCTACCTTTCCAAATATCTAGTCACTCTGCCTGCACATAATGTTCTGATTCAAGTTCATTTTTCATTTGCCAATTGCCAAATATGCCATCCGTTTTCATACCTTTCTATGTACTTTTGCAATGGCATATTCGACCGGAAATGTCTTCCTTTCTCTTGTCCCCAGACTCACTTTCTTTTTTAACATTTTATTTTATCTTTTATTAGTACATATTTGCCATACATAGCAATCGCATTCATCATAGGGAATTGGTACCTGTACATAATACGTCTTAATTCTTCTTTTTTTCCCATTTCCCACTCCTCCCTTTACAAAAGCTTTGCTTCTATTTTTGCTTTTTCATTCTCTTTTTTAAAAATCCCTTTTCCCTTAGTCTCCGTCACCCTCCTCCCTCCCTTGTTCCCCTTCCCATTTGAACATGATTTTCCTACTTCCTGGTAGCTTTGTAGTATAACTTCAAATCAGGAATTATGATGCCCCCTGCTTTGCCCTTGCTGCCCAGAATTGCTTTTGGTATTCTAGGTCTCTTCTGGTTACATATGAATTTTAGGGCTGTTCTCTCTAGTTCTGTGAGGTATGCTATTGGTATTTTGATCAAGATTGCATTAAATCTGTATAACACTTTTAGAACTGTAGCCATTTTCACTATATTGGTTCTGCCTATGCAAGAACAGAGGATGTCTTTCCATTCCTGATATCTTCTTCTATCTCCTTTTTCAGAGTATTGTAGTTTCAATGTATAGGTCTTTTACTTCCTTCCTTAGAATGATTCCTAAGTATTTCATTTTTAAAATGTATTTCATTTTTCTTGATGCTATTGTGAAAGGTGCTGTTGCCTTGATTTCTCTCTCAGTGAATTTGTTATTCATATATGGGAACGCTATTGATTTTTGAATGTTGACTTTGTAGTCAGCTACAGTACTGAATTTGGTTATTAATTCTAGGAGTCTTTTGGTGGAGTTTTTGGGGTCTTCTATGTAGAGTATCATGTCATCAGCAAATAATGGTAATTTAACCTCGTCTTTTCCTATCCATATTCCTTTTATTGCTTTCCGTTGTCTAATTGCTCTGGCTAATGTTTCTAGAATGAGTGGCGATAGTGGGCATCCTTATCGTGTTCCTGATTTTAAAGTGAAAGCTTTCAGCTTTTGACTATTTACTATTATGTTGACTGTCGGTTTGTCATAGATGGCTTTTATCAGATTGAGATAAAGACCTTCTATTCCAATTTTCTTTACAGATTTTTTCGTGAAAGGGTGTTGAATTTTGTCAAATGCTTTTTCTGCAACTATTGAGATAATCATGTGATTTTTGTCCTTGATTCTGTTAGTGTGATGTTATTGTATTTACTGATTTGGGTATGTTGAACCATCCCTGCATCCCTGGCATCATCGATGGCAAACCTTTTGCAGCTTTCAATAACAAACAGCCCACTGCAGCACATGTTTCATAAGTTCACCACTGCTGCCTGCGATGAATCATGCTTCATCATGGTGTATTATCTTTTTGATGATTTGCTGCATTCTGTTTGCCAGTATCTTATTGAGGATTTTTGCAGTTATGTTCATGAAAGAGGTTGGCCTGTAGTTCTGTTTTTTTTTTTTTTTTTTTTTTTTTTTTTTTTTTTTTTTTTTTTTTTTTTTTTTTTTTTTTTTTTTTTTTTTTTTTTTTTTTTTTTTTTTTTTTTTTTTTTTTTTTTTTTTTTTTTTTTTTTTTTTTTTTTTTTTTTTTTTTTTTTTTTTTTTTTTTTTTTTTTTTTTTT
>PVJO010026226.1:0-21430 GCA_004026905.1 Hystrix cristata
AGTGAGGTGGGATGCACAGGTGGAGAAGGCCTTGCTCCTGCCCTGAGCAGAGGGGATCCTCAGGATGGCTGAGACAATGAGTACGTAGGAGCCTGCAGTAAACAGGCAGGGGCTCAGGCCAATGGTGGCACTGGCCACGTGGAGCACGGACTCATTGACAGAAGTATCTGAACAGGAGAGTTTCAGGAGCAGTGGGATGTCACAGAGAAAGTGGCTGATCTCGTTGGGCCCACACAGAGTGAGTGTGGCTGCTAGCAGCGTGTGTGTCATAGAATTCACCAGTCCGCATAACCAGGAGCCTGTCACCAGGCAAACACAGACCTTCACACTCATGAGTACTGGATATTGAAGAGGGTGGCAAATGGCTACGTAGCGGTCATAAGCCATAGTGGCTAACAAGACACATTCAGTGCCAGCACATGTCACAAAGTAAAAGATCTGGGAAAGGCAGCCTTCATAGGAGATGGTCTTCTTCTCCCGGAAGAAGTTCACCAACATGGCTGGAAGGGTGGTGGATGTGTAGCAGATGTCCAAGAAGCTCAAGTTGCTGAGGAAATAATACATGGGCGTGTGGAGAGCAGGACTGACCCTGGTGGCCATGATTATGAGCACATTCCCCAGGAGAGTTGTCAGGTAAATGAGCAGGAAGACCAGGAAGAAAAAGCCCTGCAAGTTGGAGTGATTTGAAAATCCCAAGAAGATGAATTCGGTGACATATGTCTGATTGCTCATTTCAAATGGTGTCAGAACTATGAAACAGGAAAACAAAACAAAACAAAACAAAACCACAATGAGAGCATATTAAGAACATCCCCAAATGGGTTTGTAAATGTACAGAGCTAGATCGAATCGTATTACATTAAGTCTTCCCACAGGTTATTCATGACCACTGTTTGGTAAGAATGAATAGAGACTTGGTCTAAACCTACAGGAAGTGACTAAGCCCTGAATCTTACTAGGTGTGCAGTATCTTCCTGATAACACTGTAATCCACTGAACTAAATTCTTTTTTTGTATCTTATTTTTTAAGTAAGAAATTGATTATGAAAAATTTAAAAATGCAGAAAGATATAAAGAACAATAGAACCATCCACAGAATCGGTGCCGTTTTTCAGGGTAATACTTTCTGCATGTTTTCTCCTGTATATAAATATTTATGTCTATTTATGGGTTTAATATATCAGAAGCACAAATCCACAAAATTGCATCGTATTCTATAACACAAAGAAATTTAACATCTTTTTCATTGAACATTTACACAGCTTCCATTCCTTTTGCTCTTATAAACACTGAAATAAAAGTTCTCATACAAAAGATCTGTGAACATGTCTGATTATTTCTTCTGAATAAAATTTTAAGTCAGCATACCTTTAAATAAATTGATCTCATTTTCTCAGTAGGAATTTTTACCTTTTCAAAGTTTTTAAGATATAAAAATTTTAACCAATCATATATACTTAGGTATTTTTCTTCATTAGGGTAAACTTTCATAGTCTAAGGTTTAACCTGAGCAAATATTAAATTTTCTGAAAAGATAATTGATATAATTACCAATGTTCTATTAAGTTACTCTTGCATTTCTCTGAACTGTTATTGTGAACTGAAATTTCTACTTCTTTTTCAATCTTGAAGGCAAAGTGTGATAGTAGAAACAATGGGCTCTTGAACCAGATAGCTGTGGTTTGAAATCCTACATCTGCTGCTTATTATGTAGATGGTGGAATAGTTAGTTGGTCTCTATTCCTCAGTTTGCTCATTGTGTTCTGATACAAATGGGGTCTATCTCAATGTTTTAAAACCAAGTTAGAAAGTTTCCTTTCACCCTTTCCTTACTGGTAGTTTTCTGTTGGTTTGTTTGTTGGTGTTGGGAGTGGAATTCGGGGCCTTGCACTTGAATGTGTTTGGGTATCTTTTAGTGTTTATTAAGAAAGCGGTATATTTATTTATGTTGAGTTTAGAAGCATAGAATTGTTTGTAGTATTTCGTAATTATCCTTTTGAGATTGTGTCAGTATTGACATTTCTGCTTTCATTCCTGATACTTATAATTTGTCTTTCACCTTTTGTTCTTAATCAGTCTAGCTAGATATTTATTAATCTTATTGACCTTTTGAATGAACCAGATAATTTTCATTGATCTTTTCACCTTTTTTTCAATTTTATTGATTCCTTCTGTACTGTTTATTATTCTTTTTCTTTTGTTTGCTTTGGGTTTAATATATTCATTTCTTTAAATTAGAAGGATAGGTTACTGATTTTAGATATAAGATTTTCTAATATAAACATTGAAATCTCTAAATTTCTGATTATATACTGCTTCAGCTACAGTCTGAAAACTTTTGATATATTGTTCTCTTATTTTGATTCAGTTCAAAATATTTTAAAATTTCCTTTTAGATTTTATCTTTGTCCGCGACAGATCTTTCTGGTGTTATTTAGCACCTTAAAGATGTCATGCCAGTGTCTTCTTGCTTGTGTAATTTCTGACAAGAAATTTGCTGTATTTCTTATTTGTGATACTCTGACTTTTTTTTTAGTTGACTTCAATATTCTCATTTTTTTTAACTTTACAGCAACTCGAATATAATATGCTTTTTTAAAAACTAATCCTGCTCAGTGTTCTCTGTATTTCAGGATATCTCGTTAGTTTTGTGAAGTCCTCAGCCATTACTTCTTCAAGTATTTCTTTTGCTCTGTTCTCTTCTCTCCTCCTGGAATTCTAATTTTGCATATGGTAGACAGCTTGGTGCCATATCACATTTCTTGAATGCTCTAGTTCACTTTTTTAAAACTCTTTTTCCTCTATGTTTTGGTTTGGGTAATTTCTATTGACCTATCTTTATGTTTACCAATTCTCTCTTCAGCACTGTCAAATTCACTAGTGAGTCTTTTAAAAGTATTTCTCTTTTTTGTTACTTTATTTTTATTTCTAGTCTTTTAAACCCCTTCTTATAAATTCTGTCTCTCTGCCTTAAGTGTTTAGCCTATTAATATTTTAAATAACTTGTCTGATAGTTTAAACATCTGTCATATTTAAGTCAAGTTCCAGTGTTGTCTCTTCAGACTGTTTTTTGTTACCTTTCTTTTTGGTCCTGGAGGTTGAACCCAGGGTCTTCACACTGAGCAGCCTTTTTTATTTTGAGATTGGCTTTTGCTAAGTCACTAAGTTGTCCAGGCTGGCCTTGAATTTGGAGTCCTCCTTCCTCAGCTTCCAAAAGCACTGAGATTACAGGTGTGGAGGGAGGAGAGAAGGAAGGGGGAGAGATTAAAATAGAGAGAGAGAATGTAAGAAAAAATACAAATATAGCTTTTGCAAATGGGAAGAGAAACAAACATTAGATGGAGTAATGAGGGATTGGAGGGGAAGGGGACAAAAATGAATTAAGATGTGTTATGTATATGTACAAACTGCCAACAATAAGTGTAATAATTATGTACTGCAAACATGAATTAATAAAAAGAAAAATGTAAAAAATTAAATTAAAAAATACATGATAACTTTTGAAAGCCTGACAGAACAGTAGATAGTGAGGTAAAATTTTTTTGCTTGAAGATGCCTTTGCTTTTGCTAACCCTTTACTAAGTGAGTTACTAGTCAGGAGTTGGGCTGAGTTGGAAGTTTCTTGGTCCTGTGTTCACTGAGTGCACCACAAGCTTCAGATGACTACTCTAGGGACCATTAACTTCAGGGAGTCAGCTCGGGTGCCCACAGTTCTGCTCTCTGATTGGCTCTGTGTGTTCTTTTCGGTCTTCTCCAGAGCTAAGCTGTTTCTTGAAGAATTCCAGTGGCATTTTGCTGTTATTTTCATTCAATGCATGTTAGTGGCTAGTGGGAGAGAGAGAGCAGAAGTGATCGCTGATGTTCTGCTAAGCCTGAGTCTTAGGTACTGTAAACTCAGTGATTGGCGTTCACAAGTGGCTTTGCCCCTTCTCCAACTACATATAGCCAGCAAAAGTCCAGTTCACAGTCCGCAGCCTCAGTCCTTCGCAGATTTTTCCTTCGAAATTAATTGTTCCCAGAAACCCCCGCAATTCCACGGAAACTGCAAACACCCTCCGCAGTTGTTTTTATTGCAAGAGGTTTGCAAGTAGCCAATCCGAGAGCGTTAGTCAGTTCTACTTGCTACTGATTGGCTGCTGCCCTGTTACATCTCAGGCAGATGCAGCAGCATCTCCGCATCCTAACAGGTTGCTTTACAGGGTGTAGTCTTCTGGCAGTCTCTTCTTAAAGCCCTAAAATCCCTAAGATGCCACCAAAATGCCTCGCATCTTCTAAGGCTTTATTAATACAGTATTTTTATTAAATTAAATTGCATAACTAAGGGAGACACAGCATATTTGGAGTTCAAACTATAAAAATAGGCATTTTTTTCTGACCACATCTGAAATTCACGGTTTTTCGCAATTCGAGGGTGCCCTAGGAACATAACCTCTGCAAATTTCGCGGTCTACTGTACTACTGGGCCCAGCATATATTCCTGCCCCTCCCTCATGGTTATACTTTTTGGCCTTGTTCCCTGACTGAGCTCTGATGGTTTTCCAAAGTGCTTGAGGTGCTAGTTTTTATTGTTCTTGCCCTTAAAGATTACATCCTTTCTTCTGTAGGAAAAATACAGGAAATGAGTCTGGGAGGAGTTTGGGGTTTTGCTGTTGCTCTTCCCTCCTCCAAGTAATAGCACCATTAAGGAAATTTCTCAGAATTCATCCCTATTTGTATTTCTTGAGAGCATCTGGTGGAGTTCATGGAGGAAAAGAAAGACAGACATACAAACCATCTGATTTTTATGGCCCTCAGGGACTTCACATTCCCATCTAGTCCACACTTAGTCCTTAGCAATTTATTAAATATTTTGTGTGAGTTATACTTTTGTTTATCAGTTTATATGGCATCTAGTGGTTTCTGCCATAGGTTTAAAAAGAAGTGTGTGGAGTCTTTTGATTGCCTATGTTTTCCAGGATTTCAGTTTAGTTGTTTACATGGCAACCTCAATTGCCTAATAATTTCAAGAAATGTCACTAATTTGCATATTCTGCTTTATTTTGGTGATTGTAATGATAAATGGAACATGGTTTCCAACTCTACAAATCTCCAAGCTGAAATATGAAGACTATACAGTCATTGTTGAAAACTGTTTGGCAGTTTCCAATACAGTTAAATACAGTTATTCTATGACTCAGAAATTTCACTCCTAGAATATTCTCAAAATGAATGCACACTTCACACACACACACACACATACACACACACGAGAATTCATAATAGCTCAAACAAATACCGTACCTATCAAAAAAAGAACAGATAAGAAATCATGGTATATCACCCAGTGGAATAAAATTTATTTTTAAAAACATAAATTACTAAAATATTAACTTGATAGGACTAAAAAATTTGCTGGATGAAATAAGCCAGACACAAAAACTATGCGATGTGTTTCTTTCAAATGAAATTCACAAATAGGTGAAACTAAATTCTGGTGATCAAGTATCAATAGCGCTGACTGGGGACTTCACTCAGTGGTAGACCGCCGGCCTAGCAAGGACAAGGCCCTGAGTTCGATCCCCAGCACCTCCCCTACCCCAAAATAATAGTGCTTACTTCTGCAGCTTAGGGATGGCATTAATTGGAAAGGTGTGCAAAGAAATTTTCTAGAGTGACCCAAATGTTCTATGTCTTGATTTTGTGTATATATATATATTAAATTATCACCTTGTGTACTTAAGATTTGTGCATTATACTAAATACAAACTGTACTTCAATTTTTAAAAAAATATAAAGTAAAGAAAAGGATAAAAATAGGAGGCATTTTTCAATGCAATTTTCATCTCAGTATTGGTTGGAAGCAGACCTACATAACTTTCAGATCACTAAGACTTAAGTATTTTCTCCTATTGTTCACATATCTCTACTACAGTTTTAGTTCCATACCTACCACACTTACAAATGATATCAAGTTATTTCTTGACAGTGATCTAAGAGGACTGAATGTGATTGGTGGGTACATGAGGTCTGGGCCACAAATGCAAAGTTGTTCTCAGGATGTATGTATGTGTATCTGTGTGTTTGTGTGTGTGTGTGTGTGTGTGTGTGTGTGTGTGTGTTGGAGGAAGTCATGTTTGAGAACACTGCTCCATAGGTAATGGATGACAAGTTGATATTCTAGACAATATTAATGATTGAAATCAGAAGGAAAATAATATGGATCTGTCCTACTAAAACCAAGCAAGTTCAAAGGACTTGTGTTGTCCCAACTACAGTAGAAAAATGACCCTGAGGTCCCTTAGACACTGTGAACTGTGAGACCTGTGTCACTGGTAGGGGAGGGAAGACTGCTAGAGTCTGAGTCTTGGCTTTTCTCCATAACTGTGTCCACTGTTCATGGAGATTCCTGCTAAGTTACAAGGAGACAGTGGAATAATCCTAGCTGGTTGCCACTGGGGTCTAGAAGATTATTTCTGAGCAGGCTGGTGATTTTTTACTTCAAGCACAACCTCATTAGCTACCCCAGAGAAGGTGGCAGGGAATTGGCCTCTGGAGCACAGAACTAGGCTACGTGAAGCTGTATCAGGTTTGTCTTTCTGGACAAGGTCTTTGGGAACAAAAATCACTGAGCACTTCTGCAATAGGAACTTCAGAAAATATTCTCCCTTCTTCGTGACCTTTCAGAGACCCCACATGTCTTCCTGTGGCCAGATTTTGGTGGGAAAATGGGCACTAATGATTGTAGAGTATCAACAATAGAGGACCACTTTACTTAGGTGGAGGCAGCCTGAAAGCAGGGGACATCTGGATGGAAATAGCCTGGATTTTGGAAAATCATCAACTTTGAGAAACTGAAAGAACTACAGGTAGAGAGAATGCACATGAACCCATTCACGGAATCTTTCATGCAATTGCAAGATGGATGGAAGAAGCCAGATAGTCATGAAACGTGGGCCCAAAGTCCCTTATAGTTGCTGTGCCTCAGGTCGAAACGCCTTTGCTTAGTCCAAGAATCTCAGTGCTATGACAACATAAAAATGGATGGTTTATAACTGAAGATGTAACATTTTGGAACGTGGAGAAAATATTTGAAGTAATCACAGAGAGGGGAGACAAGTTTGGATCGCTTTCAAGTCTATCCATGGGGAAAATACAGTGAAGCCACTGAATCAGTTTGGAGAGGCTGGCTGGCTGGCAGGATCACTCACTAAACAAAACACACTTGAGGTGTGGTAGGCTTAAGGAGGAGGATACAGTGGATTAGATTTGAGTAAAATGTTGAATGTTAGGTATCTATGGAATATCCATGTCGAAGTGCCCCCCCCAGGGACAAGGTAAAATTGCAGTTATGGATTTGGGAATCACTACCATGAAGGTGACTTTTGTAGCAACAGGTGTATGTGAAATCCACCATGAAGAATAGATAGAGTGAGTGGAAAGAGAAGATTAAGCTGGGATTCTTATGATCCTCACTGTTTACAAGAAATGTAGTAAAGATTTATGCTAGAGGGGACTGGAAAATACTTAGCACTCTGTCTAGGTTAGCTCTAGGTATTGCCTTCTTTAAATAATTTTCCTAAGTAATAACCACTTTACTTATCAGCACTGATTTACAGTGAACCAACACTGGAATTGAGCTGGTAATCTGCATGTACTCTTAGAAATTTCTTATCTGTACATTTTATTCTGTTTTCTCTATGAACTGCATAGATGAACTTCAAGTCATTGGAAAATCAGTGCCATGTATTTTCTTTTAACTTCCCCAAAAGATAAGGTATGACAATCTTTTTTGTAATAGATGTCTTGAGGGTGTCATAAGAAGAAACAAAATTCCTCGTAGAAAGCGGTTACACCATTTTTTACCATGGGAAACTGATGCATGGGTTGTGGACATCTACCCTATTGAATATAAATGTTAAGAGATTTTTAAAATGTGGTTTCTGAAGTTGTATATATTACTTATGATAAATGAAATGTGACTTTCGGCTAGTCGAATTAAGTTCCCAAGGAACATCTTTACAGAACATTTAAAAAATCTGTATCTGTAGCTACATATAAGTTTTTCCTTGGTGTGACTGGCTAATCTAATTTATTGTGGGTCATGGTATGGGATGATGTGGGCAGAGATGTCCAATCCACTATTTTAATCCATGATGCTCCTTTTATCAGAATAGGACAATGAAGTTAATTTATCAGCATCATGTTCTCCGTCATCAAAATCGTTCATTAACAATCACTACTTATGCATGGCTTTTTATGATACAATATGCATTTTCCTCTTAGACTTTACATGCTGCCGCATAGGAATTAGGCAACCTTAAAGCAGTACATCCTCTGTTGCATAATGACGTTTTCCTCCACAATCATATAAGGTGTATCTTACAGAAAAAAATAATTTGAGGGTAAGTTTTCTTAGGCTGGTTCAATGCACATGAATATCTTTAAGGAACTTTAAAAATGTAGATGAACTTGTTTAAAGGAACTTGTTTAATGTGGATTAACAGAGGTATATATATATTAAGAGATTAAATTGAGTTTAGCCTATTCAACCAAAACTCAGTGAGTTGCTTTGAAAAGATGCATTTTTACATACCTGAATTCAACTTGTTTTCCAGATTGAGTATTAAATAAAGGTACACAGTAGATAACATTAGCTAACACTTAAAATGCCCCAGATGTCCTAAACTTTTACATATATTACATCTAAGTTTTTTTATCCATGTATTAACTCATTTGATTTACACAACAACCTATCAGACAACCTACTATCCCCATTTTGCAGAGAAAGAAACTGAGACACAGAAAGCTTGTCATATAATTATTATTTTTAGTGATACTTTATGTTACCTATAATGCTATTGTATATTTGTAAACCCTTTATTGTCTTAAAAGCCAAAGTGCACATCTTTTGTTCTAAGAATTCAAAGCACATTGATTAATAGACCAACACAGCTTTCATTAAAAATTCCAAATCTTAGGGCCATAAGGAGCTTGAAGTATTTAAATTTCAATAGAAAGCTGGTTCTGAAGTTAAAAATAAACAATTTTAAAACCAAATGTAAATCAACTGGAAAATAAATAAGCCCATAAGTTTTTTTTTGTTTTCTTTGTTTGTTTGTTTGTTTGTTTTTTGCTTTGGCAATAAAATGTTTCTTTAACGAATCTTATAGGGTTCCTTTTCTTAAAGAAAACAAAATGGACATAAAGTAAGCTATGGAAACTGGTGTGATTGTGAGAACCCTTATTGCACCTTAGGGAAACATCTATTCATATTTGATTGCAGTAACACAAAACAGTGATTTAAATTTTTAAATCTAATTTTCATGTTACCCAATAAATTGCTGATCTACACACATACACACACACACACACACACACACACACACACACACTACCAGCATGTAAGACAATTTATCTAAAAGAAAATGTAAAAGATTTCAGGTGCTTGTGAAAAAGTTAATTTACTGCCGGCCCAGGTATCTATTTGCACGCTGCTTCGTCATATAGATGCGTAGGACCAGATGGGAAGAGTCAGAGGCCTGCACTTCTCAGACTTCACTGTGCACATACATAACCTGCTGTATGTGACAGCAATGCTGCTGGTCCAAGGGCCAGACTTTAGTGGCAAGTCTAGGCGATTCCTATCTAATAGACAGAGGTGAACTTACCCCTGAGAAGTAGGTTAAAAGCCTGTATTTAACAAATTTGCCAAGAAAAATTCTTCATCACTCAGAAATTCATTACAGCATTTAATATTTCTTTCAGCCCTGTATAACTTACCTGTGTTTCTCCTGATGTGGAGGGGAAAGGGAAGACCACTTACTAATTCTTATGATAGAAAAGTTATAAAATTCTTCAAACTGTGACATTCTCATTTCCTGTCAACATTTTCCAACAATCTTTTCCTGGTAGTGGCTAGTTTCAATTCAAACCAATTCAGCCCCTTTGTAGAGGTTAATACATCCTTATAATAGTATTGGGAAGAAACCCAAAGGAGGGTAAAACTTGATTCTGTTCCTCAAAGCACTTACAACATAATATAAAACTAAAATACGCTACAAGGTAGAAATCTCAGTCATAATTTGTTTAATTTTAAAATTATTATCATTACTTTTTACTTATTTTTTATTGGATAGTCGCTGCTTGAACTTTTCCAGGAACGTGACACTTAAAACTCCTCCTCCCATCTTGAATACGTGCTTCTTGAGGTCCCAGTCTTGGCCTTTTGATCTTTGCTAAAGACTAGCATGAGGCCTTCTGTAAATGTGCACTCAATAAACGTTTGATGAATAAAGAAGGGCTGTAAAGAACATCTATGGGGGTAAAAATCACTAAAGATTCTTTAAAGACAGCATTGTGTGAGCCTCAGAGGATTAAAACAGAAACCTGAGAAATTTGGACGATATTTCCATTTGGTGGTTCTGGTGCAAATACCTTCTGAGAAAAAGAAAAGCCCATGGGAGATAAATGTGGCATCTTGGGCCCATGGCCAGGGAGGAACTCCATGAGGCACTCCGTGTCTCCTCTCTCCTAAGAGTGATGATTCCACTGGAAGAAGTGTGGTGACCTTGGTACTGTTCCCGCCTAAGAACGGCAACTCTGCTTCTTTTTTTCCCATCATCTCAAAGGGAAATTATTGAGAGTGGGATTATTTACGAATAACCCCCAATATATGATTTTTCTTAGAAAAAGTTGTGGGAGAAGTAAATCACTAACAAGCTTCAGGATTTATAAAAGTTAGTAAGTTGCTCACAACACACACCCCAAGGATCAATGTGTTGCAACATAAAGTTAAAAACCTGTGGTTGGTTTCTAAACATAAGTTCATACTAAGTTAACTATATTTATTTAAACAAACATTTTCATGCACTGTCACACTATAATATGTCATAGCGGAAATATGTCCCTACGCTTTCTTCTGGCTTGGTCCTTTTGGTCTTGTTTGTTAAAACAGAAGATTAGCATGGATAAGATGAATAAATCTTCTGCTCATGTCATCTGAAATAATTCAGACATCCCTCAGGTTTTGGAGTAGACAATCTCCGAAGTTATTATTTCTGCTCTGATTCTGTAAGTATTATTGCAGAAATTCACACACACCCAGAAAATGGATTAAAACTGCGTCATTACAGAAATGCCATCAAAATGATAAGAAAAACATGTAGGATATTTTGTAATACATTCTTAAGGAGTAGTAGGTATATCCTGATGTTGGAAGAGTTTTTTCAGTTGTGATGGAAGCCATCAAAATGGTAAGTAAATGAACTACTCACCACTGATTCTCACCGAAAGCCTTGGATTTCTGATTTGCTCTGGGGCTTGCTATTCTCCACCCTGGTACCTGGGCTGCAAAGGATGCTCTTTGGTAAAACTGGCGGATGACTTCCAGGCATCATAAAAGGGACTGTCACTCCCAAAGCTGCCTGGAGTATGTCTGTGGCCTAATGCAGGAGTCAAAAATCCTCTTTGATCTCTCCATAATTCATTTTTCTAAGATGGCCACTTATAAACGCCTGTGGACCAACCTTTTGGGAGTATCCTTCTAATCTCTCTCTGAACAGCTGTTCTGGGACTTCTCGCTGTGCAAACACAACTCAAGGGCAGCCGCTTGAATAGAAAGAAATCGCAGAAATGAAGAGCAGTTAATTCTCTCTTGGATTCATTAAGGCCATGGCAATCATCTTTTCCCAGCATGAAATGAGATGATCGGCTTCCTATCTCCTTTAGGGACATTCATGAGTAAAGTTCAGTACAGGAATTTTGCTAAGAAATTGTGGGTGGCTGAAATATTGAGACAAGCCTCTCGTTCCCATTAGAGAGAGAAGGCATAAGTATGGGCGTGTTATTACTGTATTTGGTTATATTTCATGTAGAACTGGGAATTTTCCCTTCAGACCTAGACTCTTCATGCTGCCTGCCCTGCCAGGTGGACAGGAGTCTGGAGGCACAAAACGAGGGGTGATCAGAAACTACAGTAGCAGTTTGGATTAAAAAGTAACTTATTACACTAAAAGACCTGCTGTCTAGAACAGTGGGATAAGCGTATTCAAAGTGAGGGAGAGTATTTTACTGGAAATACATCTTTTGCTTAATAAATTTTAAAAACTAAACATTCACCATATTTTTGGACCACTATTTTTAACAGCATTATCTTACGGCTGAGCCACTTCCAGTCAGGGATGCGCAGCTAGACACAGAGTTTCCGTTCTTCCCTAGCAGTGCCCTTTCATGCCCCTGATTTCCGGTCCTTCTGTTGCTCATGACCTAGTGATGACTGCTTGCTGCGGAATTTAGAGGAGAAAGAGGCAGGACCATCAAAGAGCTCTGTAGGACATATGGGAGGAGAAGGCTATAAGTTTGAACGCCTTACAACATTTTACTGCACAAAAAGTAAAATAAAACAATTAGTGTTGAGTTAAATTTCATCAAAAAATTTTTTTTTAATTTTTATTTTTACCAAGAACATGTATTGGTACATCATATACATAATGATCACAATCAACATGGTTATTTTGTACCTGTACATGATGTATCTTGGCTTCCCCCCCTCCCCTCCCCTCCCTTCCATTCACCCGTCCCTCTCTATTTGCAACAAGTTTATTTACACTTTTTCCATTTTTTCCCTTACATCTTACTTTTCTCTTAACCTTCCTTCTTTATCCCTTTTTTCTCTCTCTAGTTCTCCTCTTTTTTGAATACTATCTTTTTTTCTTTTTTAACATAATATCTATTATACCCCTTTGTCCTTATTTACACTTATGGTTTTTCATAGCAGAGAAATAATTCGATGTGTACTGATAAGTGTCTGATTTATTTCACTTAATAGTATGTTCTCAAGGAACATCCATTTACATACAAATGAACTCTAGTTTATCCCTCTTTATGGCGGTGTAGTACTCCATTGTGTAGAAAAACCACATCTTCTTTAGCCATTCATCAGTCGTTGGGCATTTAGGTTGTTTCCAAGACTTCGCTATTACAAATTGTGCTACTATGAACATGGTTGTGCATATATCACTGTGATATGATGATTTTAATTCTTCTGGGAAGATACCAAGCAGAGGAATAGCTGGGTCTAACATCTAGAAAATATAAAGAACTCAAAAAAAATCAAACTCCCCTAATTTAAAGACCCTATCCAAAGATGGGCATCTGAAATGAATAAACATTTCTCAGATGAAGAAATAAAACTAGCAAATAAATTTATGACAAAATGTTCAACATCATTGGTCATTCAAGAGATGCAGATCAAAACAACACTAAGATACCATCTCACTCCAGAAAGAGCAGCTATTATCGAGAAATCAACCGATAACAAGTGTTGGCGGAGCTGTGGGGAAAAAGGAACCGTCCTCCACTGTTGGTGGGAATGTACACTGGTCCAACCACTGTGGAAATCAGTGTGGAGATTCCTCAGAGAACTACAACTAGAGGTTCCATTTGACCCCCCCAAAATTTTTTATTAGTACATGTTTACAATTCTAGAAATTTATAATCATCTTGGGGAGTAGTTACATGTGAAAAGTATAGCTTTTTTCCTAATTCCCTTCCCTTTGCCCCCTCCTCTGCCCTGCTTCTCTGATTCCCCTGTCTCTTTTTACATATTTGTGGGTTTTATTTATTTTAGTTCACGTTACAGAGTATATTTACATTGATTGGAGTTATTAGGATCCTGTACAGGGCACATCTTTATTCCTATCACTTCCCCTTCCCCTATTCCTCACTCCTCATCCTTGTTTCCTTGGACTGTTTCCCTATTGGGCAAGATCTGTCCCCTCGTCCATTTCTATCCATTATTTATCATTTTATTTGCTTATATTTTGCTTAACTCAAATGAGTAATACTATACAGTATTTAAGCTTATGTGTCTGATTTATTTCACTCAGTGTTACATTTTCCAGGTGCATTCATTTTCCTACAAATGCTCAAAATTTGTCATTCTTTATGGCGGAGTAGTATTCCATTATATATAAATACCACACTTTGTTTATCCAATCATCTGTTGATGGGTATAGAGGCTGCTTCCAGGGTTTAGCTGTGATGAATTGTGCTGCTATAAATATTGGTGTGCATGTATCACTGTAGTATGATGATTTAAATTCTTTGGGGAAGATACCTTGCAGAAGAATAGCTGGGTCATATGAAACACCTAATTTGAATTATTTGAGAAATCGCCATGCTGATTTCCCCAATGAGTGTACTAGTTTGCATTCCCACCAACAATGCAGGAGAGTTCTTTTATTTCCACAGCCATGCCAGCATTTGTTAGTGTTGGATTTCCTACAGATTGCTATTCTTTCTGGAGTAAGATGGAATTTTAGTGTTATTTTAATTTGCATTTCCCTAATGGCTAGAGATGTTGGGCATTTTTTCATGTATTTGTTGGTCATTTGTATTTCTTCTTCTGTGAAGTGTCTGTTCATTTCTCTTGCCCATTTCTTGATTGGGTTTTTAATTTTAGGTGGTTTAATTGTTTTGAATTCTTTATATATTCTAGATACTAGTCCTCTGACTGCAGAGTAGCTGGCAAAAATTTCTTCCCATTCTGTAGGTTTTCTTTTCACTCTGTTGATTGATTCTTTTGCTGTATAGAAGTTTCCTAGTCTGATATAAGCTCATTTATTGATTCTTGCTGCTATTTCTTGTGCAATTGAGGTTCTGTTTAGAAAGTCCTTTCCTACCCCTAGTTTTCATTTTACCTATCTTACCTTCCAGAAGGTTTAATGTTTCTGTTTTAATGTTTAGATCTTTGATACATTTTGATTTTAATTTAGTACATGGTAAGAGATAAGGATCCAGGTTCATTCTTCTACAAAGAGATAACCAGTTTTCCCAACACCACTTGCTGAATAGGCTCTCTTTCCTCCAGTGTATGCATTTGGACCCTTTGTCAGAGATCAAATAGTTGAATATGTCTGGGGAGGTTTCTGTATCCTCTATTCTATTCCATTGATCCACGTGTCTGTTTTTGTTCCAGTACCATGCTGTTTTTATCATTATTGCTTTGAGTTAAGTTTCTAAAGCTTAAAGATCTCTTAATAGCATACATTTTTCCATACAGGTAGGAAAAGCACAGAAATAGTGTTTCTCAAAGATTTTAGAATCATTATTCATCAGGAAAATGCTAACCTAAATGTGATATAGCATTTCACACAGCCTAGGATGGCTATAATAAAAGGACACATAATAAGGTGGTGGTGAGGAGGTAGAGAAATTAGAAAACTTATTCATTACTCTTATATTAATGTAAGATTGTACTATTAGTGTGAAACCAATCTGTTAATTGTTTAAAATATTAAACACTGAGTTATTGTAGGATTCACAGCTTCCACTCCTAGCTATAAACCCAAGATAAATAATAAACATATTGTCCACAAATAATTTGTACATGAATGTTGGCAACAGTTTTGTTCATATTAGTCAAAAAGTATAAAAAGACCAAAATTTATTTTAAAAATGTATTTATTTACTTTTATCAGTACATGTTTGTAGTATGTAATGTTTACATTCCTTGTGTGGATTGGTAAATATGTATAACACACCTTAATACATTTTTTTCACCCCCCCATCTCTTAGTTCCCTTCCCATCTGAGAAAGATCCATCTTCCTACTTCCTATTACTTATTCTTTGTTTTGTACTTTACTTACAATTTGGGCTTCTAATATAAGAGAAACCATGTGATAATTAAGCTTGTATTTCTGACTTATTTCACTTAACATTATGGTCTCAAAGTGTGACCGAAATTTCTATCTTGTGAAAATGTACAAATCAATGCAGTGTACTCATAAAATGGAAACTATTCAGCAGTAGGAAGGAATAATGTATTGATACATGCCATAAAATGGATAAAACTTGAAAACATTGCCCTAAGCGAAAGAAGTCAGACCCAAAAGACACACTAAATTGTTTCATTTGTATGCAGCATCCAGAATAGAAATATCTGTTGACAAAGAAAGTAGGCATGGGTTTTTCCATATGTGAAGTAGAAACACAGAACTAGTTCTTAGAATGATGAGTTATTAGGCGAATGTTGTGGCTTGTATCTAGATGTCTCCCAAAGTTTCATGTGATCATAGGTGGTGCTTTTCAGAGGTGACTGGATCAAGGATGTGATTCTGGGATTGATTGCTGGTGCAATGCTAGGATTAAGGCTGCCCCACCCTGGGTGTGAGTGCTACTCGCCCTAAAGGTGGGTAGCCTGTTTAGGATATGAGGGGCAGAAAGCGGGTTGATGCTTGATGCTTGCCACTTGCTGCTCCCTTCCTCACTACTTTGCTGCTTCATCGCCTTCCCGCCTCTGCTCACTATGAACTGTTTCTCCTCTGTTATGCCACCCTGACTTGGAGTCAGCCAACTATGAACTGAAATCTCTACAAACTGTGAGCTAAATAAACCTTTCCTACTTTAACTTTGGGTGTTGGATATTTTGTCTCAGCAATGAGAAAAGTGACTAAGACAGGAAATAAAAATCAAAGTTACACTTCATATAATACTTCACGCATACTAGGCTGGAGTGGAAAAATTGAAGAGAAATGGGTAGTGACTGCTGTGGGTGTAAGGTTTCTGGGGAGGAGAGTGATGAAAATATTCTACAATAGCTGTGGATGGGAGAACACATGATGTGTGTGGAGATCACATTGTGTGAAATGATCAGAACAAGTGTAATTGCTTGCCCTGGTGGGATGGGGCACAACAGTTGTCAAGAAATGCTATATATAGAGAGAGGACTATTATAATTGTGGCTATAATGTTCATGTTTTTCTGCAATGAAGAAATTACATTATCTAGCTGCTGATCTCACTAGAGAATCCATGATTTCCAATCAGTTTCCCCAGGGCACCCTTGACCTCCTTGTTTCTCAGGCTGTAAATGATGGGATTCAACATGGGGGTCACTACACAGAAGAGAACAGAGACCAGAATGTCTGTGTCCAAAGAGTATCCATCTCTGGGTCTGTCATAGTTGAAGTTGGCTGTTCCAAAGAAGACCAACACCACAGTGAGGTGGGATGCACAGGTGGAGAAGGCCTTGCTCCTGCCCTGAGCAGAGGGGATCCTCAGGATGGCTAAGACAATGAGTACGTAGGAGCCTGCAGTAAACAGGCAGGGGCTCAGGCCAATGGTGGCACTGGCCACGTGGAGCACGGACTCATTGACAGAAGTGTCTGAACAGGAGAGCTTCAGGAGCAGTGGGATGTCACAGAGAAAGTGGCTGATCTCGTTGGGCCCACACAGAGTGAGTGTGGCTGCTAGCAGCGTGTGTGTCACAGAATTCACCAGCCCGCATAACCAGGAGCCCGTCACCAGGCAAACACAGACCTTCACACTCATGAGTACTGGATACTGAAGAGGGTGGCAAATGGCTATGTAGCGGTCATAAGCCATAGTGGCCAACAAGACACCCTCAGTGCCAGCACATGTCAGAAGGAAGAAAATCTGGGAAAGGCAGCCTTCATAGGAGATGGTCTTCTTCTCCTGGAAGAAGTTCACCAACATGACTGGAAGGGTGGTAGATGTGTAGCAGATGTCCAAGAAGCTCAAGTTGCTAAGGAAATAATACATGGGTGTGTGGAGAGAAGGACTGACCCTGGTGGCCATGATTATGAGCACATTCCCCAGGAGAGTTGTCAGGTAAATGAGCAGGAAGACCAGGAAGAAGAAGCCCTGCAAGTTGGAGTGATTTGAAAATCCCAAGAAGATGAATTCAGTGACATATGTCTGATTGCTCATTTCAAATGGTGTCAGAACTATGAAACAGAAAAAAAAAAAAACAACCCACAATGAGAACATATTAAGAACACCCTCAAATGGGGTTGAGGATTTAGCTCAAGTGGTAAAGCACTTTCCTAGCAAGTGCAAGGCCCTGAGTTTGATCTCCAGCACCCCAAAAAAGAACACCCCCAAACAGGTTTGGAAATCTGTAGAGACATATTAACTAATGTTGTACATACAGCAGTCTGGATAGTGGTGATCTTCAGGGCTGACTTTAGGAAGAACATTACTTCTCACTTAATGAATCTAGCTAGCTCAGGCCAGATACTTCCTGCAAAGTTGCATGGCTAATAATGATTGAAAATAAATGGGGACTTGCTTAATGTTAACAAAAAGTCCATTTATCCTTGCACTGGTGTGAGCTTATTTCTCACTGTCTCAGTAATATCTCTGTCTTATCATTGTCCTTTTTATTTATAAGCATCTAACTTTTTTGAGAAATAATGTCTCATTGCTAAATTAAGAAAACAAAAAGGTTACACAAAAGAATTCAATCATCTGATGTAATCTGCGAAGTCAAACTCCTTTGTAGTTTTTTTCATTTTATATAAATCCTGATCTCTCTTTTTATGCCTTTACAATATTATAAGCACAATTTTCCAAATTGGAAAAGAAGAAATTCACAGATGACATGATCTTGTATATAGAAAGTATCAAAAAATCTACCTGAAAGCTATAAGATCTACAGGTGTAACAAAGTTCCACATAAAAACAGTTATGCTTCTATACGCTTGCAATGACAATTTAAAAAGGAAGAGACCCATTCCACTTACCATGGAGCCAAAAGAATTAAGTACTTAGAATTAATATTACTAATGAAGTTAAAGACTTACACACTGAGAATCATAAAATACTGCTGGAAGAAATGAAAGAGAACCAAAGTAATAGAAAGTTATCCTGTGTTCCTTGACAGGAGACTTGACGTTGCTAAGATGTCAGTAATTCCCAGGTGGTCTAGAGATGCAGCACAATCCCCAGCATATATCAACAGGCTTTTTTCACAGAAACGGAGAAGCTCATCTTCAGCTTTGTATGGAATTTCGAGGGGCTCCAAATTGTCAAAGCAGTCTTGAAAAAGAAACTAGCAGTCTTGAAAAAGAAACTCACACTTCCTGACTTTAAAACTTATTATAAAGCTACACTAATTAAAATACTGCTATAAAAATGACCATGCAGACCAAGGGAATAGAACGGAGAGCCCAGTTAAGCCTTCACCCATGTGGTTAGTTGGTTTTCAACAAGGTTGCCAAGATGGTTCAATTGGGGAAGTACAGTCTTTTCAAAAATGTGGTTCTGAGAAAATTGGATATTCACAAGTAAAAGAATAAAGTGGGACCTTTATGTTATACTACATGCAAAATTAGCTCAAAACGGATAAAAGACCTAAATTTAAGAGCCAAAGCTGTAAAATTCTCAGAAGGAAACATGGGGAAGCTCTTCATGACACTGGCTTTGGAAACTACCTCATGGATGCAACACCAAAGGCGCAAGCAAGCCACGAAAATAGAAAAATTATACTTCATCAAATTAAGAAAGCATCATTGAACAACGTTATGCAAAGAGCAAAACGATAACAGAATGGGAAAATATTTGCAAATCAGAATTGTGATAAGTAGTTAATATTCATAATAGAGATAAAGAATGGCCATACCTCATCAACAGTAATAAAAAACAATTTGAACATGGGACAAGGAATTGAATAGACATTTTTTTTGGAGAAGATATACAAATAAGCACCTGAAAAGATACACCAAATATTTAGTCGTAAAAGCCACAAGGAGATACCACTTTCTACCTGAGATGGCTGCAGTAAAGAAAACAGAAAACAACAAATATTGGTGACAACATGGATAAATCTGAAACCTCATAAATTGCTGATGGGAACACAAAATCATGCAGCTGCTGTGGGTGAGTTTGGTGCTTCCTCAAAAAAAATTATACATACAAGTACCATATGATTCAACAATTCTTCTCATAGGTATATATCCCAAAAATGGGAAACAGGTACTTAAACAGATACTTAAATACCCAAGTTCATGCATCAATAGTCATAAGACAAATGGTGGAAACAACCCAAAGTCGACTACCAGATACAAAATGTGGTATACACATACAATGGGCTATTATTTGGCCATAGAAAGGAATGATATTTTGATATATACTAGAAACATGGGTGGACCTTGAAAAATGTTGCTAAATAAAATGCCAGAGACAGTAGGACAAATATATGATTCCACTTGTACTAAATACTTACAACAGGCAAATTCATAGAGAGAGAAAGTAGAATAGAGGTTATCGAAGCTAAAAGAGGGGTGGAATTTGGAGTGATTTTTAACAGGTACAGAGGTTAGGTTGAAGAAAGTAAAATTGAGGTTATAGATAGAGGTGATAATTATAAAATATCGTGAATGTATTTAATTCACAAAATTATATACTTAAAATTGTTAAAACGATAAATATTATTGTTAAAATGATAAATATGCTATGTATATGAATAACAAAAAACGTTGTGTCTGGTTTCTCAGAGATGCATTGTATTCCATCATACAAATAAATTTAATATTCCTCCTTTGATTAAATATTCAGATCATCTCCATTCCTTGTAAATACTATAATGAACATATTCACACTTAAATTATATGAGCAACTCTGATTATCTTTTCAGAATAAAATTTCAAGTCTGTGTTTTTTACTATACTGATTATGTTTTTTAATCAGTTTGGTCATTTATCTTTTCAGGATTT
Organism: Hystrix cristata; assembly: GCA_004026905.1. Lineage (NCBI taxonomy): Eukaryota > Metazoa > Chordata > Mammalia > Rodentia > Hystricidae > Hystrix > Hystrix cristata. The sequence goes on from PVJO010026226.1 coordinate 20,496, forward strand.
AAAAGATGTAAAAAGTTGTAACTAATCATACATACATACTTAGGTATGTTGCCTTATTTTTTTTTTTAATTTTATTTTAAACCAAGAACATGTATTGGTACATTCTACATACAATGGTCACATTCATTACATTAATTCTGTACCTATACATGATGTATAGTATGTTGCCTTATTAAAGTAAGCATTATTAAAACAAGAATTAGGGGGCTGGGGATTTAGCTCAGTGATTAGCGTGCTTGCCTCTCAAGCACAAGGTCCTGAGTTCAATCCCCAACACACACACAAAAACCCCCCAAAAATCCCCCAAAATAAGAATTATCCTCAATCAAATATTACATGCCTTCTGAAAAAAACAGCTGATGTAAAACTTTCTATTAAGTCTAAAATACATTCTTTTGAATAAAAGATATCAGACATAACTTGTAGAACAGATTCTATTTTTTAAAAAGTTCACGGAGGACATTGTATTAAGGAAAATAACTCAAGTACATAAAGAAAACTGCCACATGTTCTTGCTTATTTTTAGAAGACAGAAAGTCAATGTTAGAGAAGTGGTCAATGATAGTTCCCGAAGCCTGAGAAGAGTCTGGGGACGGTAGGATGGACAGAGAATGGCCAATGGGTACAGAGGTGCAGCTGGATGGAGGAAACAGCTTCATAGTAGCATAACTATGGTTGACAATAATGAATTATTCCAAAATACCAACTATGGAGAATTTCGAATGTTCCAGTACAGAGAAATGATCAATGTCTGAGTTGGTAGCTATCCCAATTGCCCTGATCTGATCATTACACATCATATATATGAACTGAAAAACTATAATGTACCCCATGAATATGTAGTTATTATGTTTCAATTAAAATTTATTTTTAAATGTTCAAAAATAGAAAAATGAATCTCTGGTGATAAAATGAGCACTCTGGTCACCTCACTG
>PVJO010026227.1:0-21438 GCA_004026905.1 Hystrix cristata
GGAACTGTGAATTATAAAATAAAATAAAACCTCCCTGTGTCTTGGGATGACTGGCCCACCCTCCCACGCTCTCTTCCTCAGCTCTGAAGGAAGAAATGGTCTCCGGTCATCTGTGCTGCCACCAGTCCTGACTCATGGCTAAAAGAGGGGCAAGCTCAGGACTAAATTTTGAATCTTTCTGACAACCTCACCATTTTCCAAACAGTGCACCAACATCACGAAATACTTTAAAATCAATAAAAATGTATTTGGCAGCAGGAGGCAATTATTCATACATTATCTGAAAACAATAAAGTAAAATATACCTTCCATTGAATTCTCAGGATTATATATACTCCAGGTGAGCATTTATTTTTGGCTGACTTTCCCTTTTTCTCTCTTTTTGTGCCAGTTGGTAGTTTCAGAGGGTCGGAGAGAGTTCAGTTGTAGAGAAAGTACTCGCTGCTGAATGCCTCTGTCAGGCTCCTGTATTTAAGGAGACAGAATTGCATATTACAAGAAAATGATTGTTCAGCTACCTTTTCATTAACAATTTGTCTAAAAGGAGACAGACTTAACTGCTTCTCTTGAAGTTGGGAAGCAACAAATTGAATGTGTTCCATAAGGATTATGTCATACTTCAAACATATGGTGAGCTACAAACACCAAGATCGCGCGTTTAGAAATAGTAGTGGGCTCACTATTGTTAGGCAGCTGTTTAATTGAATAGCCATAAATACTACTAAAAAAAAAAAAAAGAACTTGTTGTATCTGCACAATCTCAAATGAAATATTGGGATAATTTTCTCTTATATATTTTTTTTTGTCCCTGACACATTAAAGAGATTTTCTTTTGCGGACCTGGACAGAAGGTTATTAAGAAGATGTCAGCTGCGAAATGCATCCCAGGTTGGCTTCTCGTAAAGAGTTTCCACACTGGGGCACAGAGAAGGCACCAAAGGTGAGGATGGGAGAAAGCCTGGGGGACCCCAGATGAAGGCAGAGGCTCTTCCCTGGATCTACCCAAGGCTGAGGTCCCGGGCAAACAGGCGAGCCAGGCCTGGCCCCACATCGGTCTACACAGCAGCGCTGCTCACCCTACAGCCCTGCGCCATATGCTCTAAACTGAATGCTCTGACTTTTTTACCATTCCAAAAGATAGCACTCACTTCAGATACCTGTAGAAAGCACCGTATAGGTGCTGGGCTGTCACAGTCTCCATGGCCAGCAAGTCCACAACAGTCGAAGGCCCTGGAGCCCCAGCATGGGCAAGGGTCTAGAGTTGTTCCATTCTCTCTTGAGAATTGTGTCCACTAGGAGACCCGCTCCCGCTCTGTCACGACACATAACTCATTCAGGCTCACTGGAATAAACGTCATGCGTTCAAGGCCAAGGCAGGTATTCCGTGCTCTTACTTAATGGAAGGGAGCACTAATCAGTGATGCACAAGGGAGAAAGACCTGATTCCACACCGAGCAAAGGACACCCCTGGGGCCGCCCTGGCGAAGGTGGCCGGGTGTTAGCGTTGAGGAAAGCAGAAGCACCACTGAGAGGAAGCTGGGGAGAGGTTGTTTCCTAGCAGAGCATTCAACACAGTGTTCTGCTTTTGTTTTTTATTAGTACACGTTTGCAGTACATAATGTTTACATTCCTTGTGGGGAATTTGTACGTGTACATGGCACGTCTTACTTCTTTCTTCATCCCCTTCCCCTCCTTCTCTGCCCCCCTTCATCTCTTGAGTCCCTTGCCATTTGAGAAAGATCTCCCTATTTCTTATTATCTAACTTTTAGTTTGCCCTCTATTTATATTTTAGGTTCTCATATAAGAATCCATGTGATATCTAAACTTGTGTGTCTGACTTATTTCACTTAATATTATGGTCTAGAAATGCATCATTTACCTACAAATGCCTCGAGTTCATCCTTCTTTATGGAAGAATAGTACTCCACTGTGTGTAAATATCATATATTTTTATCCGTCTATCTGTTGATAGACATATAGACTATCTATTGATAGACATACAGACTATCTGTTGATAGACATATAGACTGTTTCAAGACTTAGCTATTATGAATTGTGCTGCTATAAATATGACCATGCATGTATCACTGTAATATGATGGCTCTGCTATCTTTTGGGAAGATACCTAGAAGGGGAATAGTTGGGTCAAATGAAATTTCTAGTTTTAGTTTTTGAGGGATCTCCATACTACATAGCAGCTGCACTAGTTTACATTCCTACCAACAATGTACGAGAGTTCCTTGCTCCCCGCAGCCTCACTGCGGTTGTTGTTAAAGCTACGAGGAAAGGCATTGAGTGGTTTTTCTCAGCACTCAGTGTCCTGTTTAATAACAAATGTTTTGTAACTAACTACCCCTTTATCAGGCCTCAAAATATAATTCATGTAAACTAAAGCAACACTTACTAGAGTGGCTACTATCAAAAGTACAGAAAATATCAAGTGTTAGCAAGAATATAGACAAATTAAAATCATTGTCTGCTGCAGGTGGGAATGTAAATGAGCCACCATCATAGAAAACAGGTGACGGTTCCACCAGAAGTTTAAAACAGAGCTACCACCTGCTTCAGTGATCCCCCATCTAGGTACAAAGGAATTCAAAGCAGGATGTCAGAGAGATATTTGCACACTCATGCTGATATTTGCACACTCATGCTGATACCAGCACTATTCACAATAGCTAAGAGGTGGAAGCAACCCATGGATGAATGAAAAGATCAATAAAATGTGGTGCATATGCAGAATGAAATATCATTCCGCCTTAAAAAGAAAAGAAATCCTGCCATATACTACAGCATTAATGAACCTTAAGGATATTATGCTTAGTGAAATAAGCCCATCACAACAAGACAAATACTGTACGACTCTTCTCATCCGAGGTACCTGAAGCAGTCAGATTCATAGCCAGAGGGTAGAATCGTGGCTGCCAGTGTCTGGGGCTGAGAGGTTTTGGCGAGTCATGTAACAGGGAGAGTTTCACGTATGCAAGATGAAAAAGTTCTGATGAAATATACTTAACACTGAACTGTAAGCTTAAAATGGTTAAGATGATAAACAAAAAACTTAACACATAATTTTAAAAATAATATACATAATATCCTAATTGTGATAAAAGGGAAGGAAAGAACATTCGTAGTAGGACGTACATGTATTTCAACACAGACGTGCCCGGAGAACCCAACAGTAGAGCGTGTGATGCGGCAGTCAGGTGTGTGCTGCTGGCCTCAGACCATCAAGAACGTAAAAGCCACAGAGACAGACGGGAGGGCAGACGGGAGGTACCAGCTCATACACTGCAGGATGCACAGTGTTCCTGAGCCTGCTTCACTGCAAGCTGGCAGAGGCCCTTAGTCATCCTCACAACCAAAACTGCCCCGAGTAATTTCCATAATGTAGCATCCCCAAGGAGCAGCACCCCCAGAGGCAGCAGTGAGAATTGTCTAACCAAAGGGAACATAACGCAGGGTGGGGCCTTGGGGGTGTGCCGTGCCTGTCAATCGCCCAGCCAGCCTCCCTCCCCCACTGCCCAGCAGAGAGCTCCGCCAGGCCATGTGGATGTCCAGAACACAGGCTAAGGTTCCTCTCGGCAAAGCCATCTCAGAATAAAATGTAGATTTGGCTTTTAATTTCTCTGACACTCCGTTTATCCCCTTCTCAGTCACATCCTGGGTTAAAGAGTTACAGTTTTTAAAGGACTGTCTTTCTGGAGTATTGTTTTACTTAGGACTCTTGAAAGTAAAGGTTTCAGGCTCAAAGGAGTAAAGCAGTCACAGTGAAAGCTGATTTGCTGTTAAACTTTGAGAGGTCTGTGTGAGCTTCCTGAGGACCCCCAAATAACTCCATGCCTGCAGCCACCCACTCTGCTGACCTTGGCACTGACGCTGGATCAAAGGCTCATGTCGAGGTATTTTTGTTCTATGTTTGGCATCTTGTGTGCTGCTCTGTCAAGTTGTGCAGCTGTACAAAACTGAATCAGCTGCAGTGCCACCTGCAGCCTCTCCAGTTTGCTCCAGGCCACAGCAGCCACAGTGTAGAGGAAATGGAGACCATGAATTAGGTCACAGAGCACATGACACTCTAATGCCAACTGGTCACCAACTAGCAGATTAACCATACTCCCTACAGGAACAGAGCAGGGCACTGGGCTGCCTCGCAGGGCTGAGGCCTCACAGCAAGAATGCTTTACAGGTCTTCACACAAGTCACCTCTCCCTGGGTTCATGCACTCAGCAAGTATTTATTGAGCACCTACTGATTCTAGTAATAAACACTTATTATAAGGAAAAACTCGGTGCCTACATCTGAGGTGCTCTGATTCAGGGTGCTAGCTACTGTCACAGAAGTAAACAGCATCTTCAAAAACACTGGGAAATGGATGGGGAAAGGAGCTGGCAGTTGACAGTGAAAATGTCCCCAGAATAAGATGCTCTGGAATCTGAGCTGAGGGGGGCAAAAGGGGTTTTGTGCCTGAATGAAAAAGAACATTAAAAACTATAAGCAAGTTTTGTGTCTAGACAGAGCCAAGTCCAGGAACTGTTATTTGATATGCAATTTTCTACTTAGCAGAGCAGGTACACAGAATTCAATTTGGGAGTGATCTGTATTCTATTCAGTTTCCACGATAGCATCCAGAAGTAGGCAGGGACAGGGGAATTTATCTTCCTGCAAATTCCCTCCCTGGGGGTGCGCTGTCTCCCCAGCAGTGTCAGTGCTAGCTAGGTGGGCGGCGGAACAGACAACAGCGAGAAATTACAGCCACAAATCGCCCTGCAGGAGCCCTAGTACTGCAGCTACAGGCTTCTTCTGCCACTTCTATAATTGCAGACTCAAAACCACTGCCAGAAAAGGGATAACTAACCTGAAAAGGAAAAACTGCCTCTCCACCTACCCAAGAAGCTGGCCTGGCTCTAATCTAGAGCAGTAAATCTTCTTTTCTAATGCAATTCCTGGGGCTAAAACATTTTACCATTTCACCACATTTTAGCATTTCTAAAATTTGAGATGTTTTGCAGTCGAATTGCATATTTTAAGTGGCAGTATTTTTCTTCCCACCCAAAACAAAGCAAAAAGACTGTTGTTAAATGGATAATGTGTTTTACAATCAGTAACATCTTGGAATCAAGGACATTCAGTAATTGCCATGATTTAAAATGCATTTCCACAGAATGAGAAGCACACGGAAGATGGGAGGCTGAGTGTGGCTTCCCACACACATCGTGTAATCAGATGTCTCTCATTCACAGCTCATCAGCCACCCAGCCGTTCCACACTTGCTGTCCCTGTGGAGGGACGTCTTCCCACCAGGCCTGCTCTCTGCAGAGCCCCCACAAAGCAAGCCTCCTGGGGATGGAGACAGCCAGCCTCTCTTCGGTCTTGGGAAACATTCGAGTCTAAGGCGGGTGTCAAGCTCAACCACAGGTCCAGTCCTTGACCTTCAGAAAGGCGTGGCCCTGACCACCCCTGATTTCGGCTTCTGATGCAAACAGTCAGGACATGGGGGTGGACCTGCAAAGCCAGTAACTGTCCCATAGGTGCCCTGGTGCTACAGGAAGCTCAGCGGCAGCCATATTTCATGAGTGCCAGGAAGACGGCAAGTGTCTTGGGAATAAGTAGTTAAGACTGCTGGTCCTGGAGGGCAAGTATCCAGGACTGTAGTCAACCCTGTATGACAACGATCCTATCCGTGGGTCTAGCTAGTTCAAAGGGAATTGCTCACTGCGTGATAGGGCTGCTTTTAAACTTTTGTCCTCTGATTCACTCATTTCTCATGATTTTTAAATTTGAGACCTCTCATCTTGGATACCAAAGGGGTTCACTAGAAGAGAACTGGTAATGATCAACTATGGAAAATGTTTTCCTTTCTCACTATCCCAGAGCAAGGTAGAATTGTGTTCTAGTCAGTGCAGGACTGGAATGATAAGCAGCTAAATGTGTGTGGAGCAAGGTTCACAAAGGCTAAGAAGTTCTAGAAACATCGCCACCCTGGCAGAGAAACTGAAAAGGCCAGCAGTGGTCGTCTGGGTCTTGGCGAGCAGGAACACAGAACTTATAGCTGCGCGGAGCCTGTCGGAGCCAGAAGCCAGCTCTCAAGGTGAAAGGGAGACGGAAGGGAGGCCACAGCAGAGGCTCTCAGGAAAGGCGGTTTCACTGACGAGAGAAAAATAGAAACCTAGTCCTTAAGTGTCTGGAAAAAATGTAATGTTGCCTGTTTTCAGAAGTAAGAAAATTGGGGGACCACAAAATCCTACATCCATTCTTACCAGCTTTATTTGTTGATGGCATAATGTGCCATGGCAACGTAAAAATATAGCTCTCACCATGAGCAGACACATCCATGACACAGTGTAACTAAAGGCTGTGGCTCTGGGATCCTGAGAGGTGCCAGTCGGTCTGGAAGCCAGACGGATGCTGAAGGCCCAAGATCTATCAGATAAAAGGAGGCCAGGAACAGCCACCCACAAACTAGGGACACTCCAACTGGACTGTCACACGAGCGAGAGTCAAGTGCCTGTGTAGAGCTCTGAAACTGAGAGGCTTATTTGTTATAGAAGCTAGTGTGGCCCTAACACACAGCCAGCTCTATTCTTTGGCGCCCTCAGCATGCAGTGAGCATTCAGCCCATATTATAGCCTTTTCTTTATTCCAAAATCCCACCTCGCTCCATGAATACCCTGTGCTATTTATATTTTTATATCTTCCTGGTACACTACAATTGACACACAATGTAAACCAAATCCCCTGAGCTTTCTAAACACCAACGTTTTCCCCTGTAAAATACAAACAATAATACCACCTCACAAGTGTGTGTGATCATGAAATTGGAAAAGGAAGGTGGAAATATGAACCTGGACCACTATAATTTTCCAATATATTTTAGATATTTGTCTCCTTCCAAGGAATATATACTAAGAATGACCATTTTAAAACGTATTACAGTAAGACACATTGCCATGAGTCCCCTTGCTTTGAACACACAGATCCCATCATTCTTGTCATTTGCTGAAGCAGCTCCGGAGTCCTCTTTCCTGAGTGTGTCTATAAGGTGTGATCAAAAATACAGTCAGTGCTGCTCCCGAGTACCATCCTAGAGAAAGGCAGGCTGGGAAAAACATGGCGCTGTGTCCTCATCCACCCTATTCACTGGATCTGGCACTGCATGACTTCTGGCTCCTCTCCAAAGTCAAAATGACCACAAAGCTAAATGTTTTGAATCAGTCCAGGGCACCGAGGCAGCCACGACAGCACAACTAAAGACATTCATGAAAGAGGACTCCAGAACCGCTTTAGAAAATAGGAAGAACAATGAGATGAGTGTGTGTGTGTGAAGCAAGAGGGAATATCTTGAGAGGGATTAATAGCAATCTGTATTTTACTGTAATAAATGTTTTATTTAATTAAATATTCACTGTAGTTTTTGAGCACCAAAAGCTTCCTCTGTTGAGGCATAGCTCTCCTACCACAGTCTTCTATGACCTTCCACTTGCATCGTACAAGCCAAAACTAATATTTATTAAGTGCTATGTGCGTACAAATATAACAGGAAAAAATAGAATAAGGAGAAACAAAAAAATACTAATGCAGTCAGTCATTACAGAATCATTATTTTTCCATCTTCCATAAGAGGAAACAGAAGGTCACAGAACCGGCCCCCTAGCTCTCCTCAGGCTGAGGACAGGTGTAGGGAGGCTCCACTCCTTGCCAGGTGATCTGGATGTAGCCCTCTGCCCAAGAGGAAGACAAATTTTGCTTCTCCTTGCATTTTTTTTTGTTTTTTTTTTGGAGGGGTGGGTATTTGTTTTTGTTTTTTCTCAGTACTGGGGAGTGAAGCCGGGACTTTTTCACCAAACTATATTCCAAAGCCCTTTTTGTTTTTATTTTGAAACAGACTATCCACTAAATCACTAAGCTGCCCAGGTTGTGCTTGAACTTGGAATCCTCCTGCCTCAGCCACACCAAGTCCTGGGATCAAGGTGTGCACCACCACACCCTGCTTCTCCTTTTCCTTTGCTGTGCCTGTCCTAGCAGAGAGGAGAATGAGCTGGTCTTTTTGGCATCCTCCACTGTCTGATCTTCATTTTCCCCAGCCAGGTGTCTCCTGAGCCACCCAACAGAGATGGGCAGGAGATCACTACCAGGCCAACAGGCTGTCCAAAGCCACAAGTGATTGTTACCAGGGAAAAGCGCCGTGGGGTCCTGTGTGGGCAAAGCCTTGTCCACAGCAGCCCTTGCAGAATGCTGTCACATCAAGGTCGCCTCTGCTGGTGTCTACGAGGGACTCCTGCAATGCGAGAGCAGCGGCAGTGCATGGCAAGGGCCAGGCAGGGTGAGAGGGAAGTGTGTGTATCAGACCCACTCCTAGAAGCCTCGCAGCAACCATCCCGGGTGTACGCCAGGGACAGAAAGTAAAATCTCACAACCCCAGTATGCTCATCATAGTTTGGATTTTTTTCTAATGATAAAAAATAATACACGCTTATTATGAATTTTTAAAATTAAATTAAACCAAGTAAAATAGAAAATGAATAGCCTCCAAAATCTGCTCCCTCCCACATATACAAAAAAAAAAAATCCTGAAGTAATAGATGCAGTATATCCAACAGACCTTTCTATATCTTAAAAAATAGATGAGATTTTCTAATCAATCACCCAGCCGGGTTACCACTGTGTGTTAACATTCCAGCAGCAACATGGCTTATAATGCAAATCAGTCATTACCATGCATTTATGGGCAGGTGGATTTTTTATAATAATATCTGGATTCTGATACTTCTCCTCTATTTTTGTTCCTTTCTCTCCATGTGGGACAAAACTCCTCTTGGTCCTGTATCTCCAAGCACAAGACAACAGTTAGTCAGATGCGACAGATTAAGGGAACTACAAGGCAAAGGACAAGAACTAATTCTGAACCCGGACTATTGCTCACCTGGATGCTTGCCGAGCACAGTGACTGTGGGGACTCCTTCCAGGTGATGGTGCCACGGCTCCAGAGGTCAGATCCAGCTGTCTGGGGCTGAGGGGTGGTCCCAGAATCCTGAGCCCCTGGATGCTTCTCCTGGGCCTGTTAACAACACAGAGGCTTCCAGAATCCGTGTGACAGCCTCGGGCCAGCTTGGTTCGTCCACGAAGGATAATGAAGACCTGCCCGTTGGCTGGCTGGCTTGGGGACACAGCACAACACTGCCTCACCACACACCGAATCGACTACCACCTTCACCTTGGACGCTGCACCCTCCAGAGCTGTGACAGATAATGGCTGCTGCTCACTGGTTGCCCATGTGTGGTATTTGTCACAACAGCCAAGAGACTAGGACACCAGGCCTGCCAGGGACCGCTGGGCCTCTGCAGATCCCAGTCAAGGATGTCTGCCTGTCACCTACAGGAAAAGAGGTGCAATGGTCCTCTGCCTTGCTGCCCACAGAAGGAACTCAAGTGACGATAATGTTCCCACCCGGAGGACACTCAGTGTGACACACACTGCACTCCAGACAGGCCTCATCTCCAGAGCTGACGTGTATTTTTCTGTCACAGGTAGCTCACCTGAGCACATTTTCCCTCTCATTCCCAGTAAGCATATAAGAGAAGTTTTAGTTTCATAATTTTATGTGTTTGAGAACTTGACATAGCTGTATTAGCCATCATATTCTAGAGTTGAATCTATTCCATAGTGATACATCTCAGAAAAAACCAAGCTGGGAGGATGGACGCATGTATCATTTCTGATTTCCATACTCTTCTCGGCTTAACGTATGACTTTTATGTCTCTGCTAACATTTTTATCTAGATTTGTGCAAATAGATGGAAAAAATATCTAATGTGGCACAAAAATATAACCGAAATAAAAGCTCTAGGCAAAACCATAAGCAGGAATAATCAGCTACAAAAATACCTCTCGAGTTGAATAAAATAGTTAAAGTTTTGACTGAAATATCAATTTTGAATACAATTACAGCCCAGTAGTTAGTGGATCATTCAGAAATGGCCATTTTAGTGTCCTACTTTTCAAATTACGGTGTAGAACTTCTGGCAATAAAGGATAGTTGGAAGAAGTGGAAAGCTATAAAATGGGAAATGTAACATATCTCGCAGGATGTGGGGAGGAAGCAGGAGGGTGGCAAGCATTAGATGGGCTGACGGTGACTGTGGTTTTAGGGGTAGCAGCAGCTCCAATGTGAAAGTCTCGAGACAACAGGTAACAAGAGAAAGCTGGGTAAGTTAAATTTAGAAAAATGGGTGGATTAGGGCATATTGGTGCATGCCTGTAATTCCCACACTCAGGAGGCTGAAGCAGGATGATTTCCATGAGTTCAAGGCCAGCCTGAGCGACATAGTGAGTTTAAGGCCAACCTGAACTACTTAGTGAGAACCTGTCTTAAAAAAAAAAAGAAAAAAATCAAGTGTGTGCTCTGAAATAAATACTAAGGAAAAAGATAAACCCTGTCTGCTAAACTCATAATTAGTCTTGGTAGGGTTGGGAGTGTGGGTTGGTGGCAAAATACTTCCCCAGCATGGAAGAGACCCTGGGTTTGATACCCAATATTACAACAGAAGTTTTTAAAAAATAGTTTTGGTAAATGGGAATTGTCAAAAGGAATGTTTTATGGCAAAAGCTGCAACTGCAGTATTATTTGTATCACCATCTAGCAGTGATTAAATATTCAAGACGAGTTCATTAAAGTGATTACTTATTTAAATTTGGTAAACTTCCTAAGCAGATGATACTCCTTATGCTCCAAGGCAAAAAAAAAAAAAAAATGAAATGGGGCTCAAAAATATCTCTCACCTCACAAGGGATGGGAGGAATCGCAGTGTACCGAGGACAGTGTAAGGAACCGAGGGAGGCGCTTTCTCACTTCCAGGCTTGGGGAAACCTCCACCAGAAGGAGCCTCCATCTTTGTCTTGTGGGCTGTTTGATACACAAATGTCCTGAAAAGACAGTCTCTAGAATAAAGTTGCCAGAGACTCTTTTATAAGATGCTCAGAAACACAAATGATAATTACAGTGACAGAGCTTTCTCTTCAGCAGCAATAGATGTCAGAAGAGAATAGAGCAACATCACTCTAGCAATGGAAAATAACCTAGAATTTTATGCTCTCAAGAGTGAAGGCAAAAGAAAAACATTGTCAGATTAATGTAACCAACAAAATGAACTCTCCAAATTCTGAGATATAATCATAAAGCAACTGAAACTTACTAACATCCCTTTTTTCTCTCCTTTTCCTTTTGAAGCTGACAGTGGATCAGTCCTACTGGGCACCATGAATTTTCTGGTCACTGTTGGATTAAAAAATGTAAGAAGCCTGGTGTAGTGGTGCATGCCTATAACCCCAGCACCATGAGAGGCTGAGGCAGGAGCATTACAAGTTTGGTCCCAACCTGGGCAATTTAGCAATTTAGGGAGATCCTATCTCAAAAAAAAAAAAAATTTCTTTTTTTAATTTTAAGAAGACAATGGGGGCTGAGGATTTAGCTCAGTGACTAGAGCGCTTGCCTAGCAAGTGCAAGGCACTGAGTTTGATCCCCAGCACACACACACACACACAAAAAAGACAAAAATCACAAGACAAAAGATCGGTTCTACATTTTAAATATCTGCTAAGCATAAAAATTGGAGCTTTGAACCCTATCTCCTGGTCCTCCAGGACACTGGAGAGGCTGCCCTGCCCCGTGCATGGAGTCACTCTCCTGCAATTCCCTGGGGGAGCACGGTCCCCTCCCCAGGCCTGCTCTCTGGGACCGCAGTGTCCACACTCTCTCTCGTCCTGGCCACAGTTCTCCCCTCCACTTGGGCTCCTGGCCACAGCCCAGGCAGACCTCACCCGGCTCCCTGTGTAGTCCTCACAGTACATCGAACTCCTTTGGGCCCACAAACTCCTTGGCTTAGGACATTTCAATGTGCGATTTTTTTTTTTTTTTACTTTGTCATGGTGCAAAGGTGATATGCCTGTTGTAGAAGCTGACAGTGCAGAGGCGATATGAATGCATCCAGTAGAAACTACACTTCACATTTGAATCAGGACTTTCCCCAGGCTAGTGACATTGACGGTGGTCCTCCCTCGCAATGCTGGCAGGAAGGGAGACAACAACACTCTCCCAGGCAACGAGGGGCAGAACCAGGATGCTCACTAGGCTGGTTGAATAATGGAATAGCCATAAGATACATAGTCTTATACATATGTATAATCCACCTCTCAAAGGTATGATAAGGAAAGCCTGATATGGAGGCACACAGCTATAATCCCAGTACTCTGGGAGGCTGAGGCAGGATTGCAAGCTTGAGGCCAGCCTGGGCAATTTAGTGACTTAGCAATGCCCCGTCTCAAAATTTGCAAAGCCCCTGGGTTCAAGCCCAGTACCACCAAAAAATTAAAAAGATGTGGTAAGAGGAATTGTGTATGTGTGAGGGTTGTGTAATTGTGTAATAAAGCTAAATTCTGAGTTGCTCATGGTATAAGATCAACAGTAATAAAACTGCAATCTGAAATTGAAAAGAAAATGTCATACAGGCCATAGATGTAGAATTGTGGAGAAAACACAGAGAAAGGGGTAGAAAGGGTAGAAAGCCCACGTTGTTTTGCATGGCACGGAAGGGAGAGGAGGGCCACTTTTCTTTATTACAAACCGGAGGTCACTGTGTGACTCCTCAACTGTGTAATATGTTAATATCTAATATAAAATTAATTTTTAAAAAGCCCCAGATGACAGTAAGAAGCTGAGAGGGTGTCAATGAACAAGCAATGCTTCTTTTGCTAGGGAGGAAGAAGACAATACTGAATTAGTCTAGCCTCAGTTAGGAAAATGTGCAGTCGAGTATAGTTTTACAGTGCCCACTAGAAGAATGGAAATTCAATCAACAGCTTCTAAATAAAAGATTGAAGGAAGACTAAAGAAAACTTTCTTGATCCAACAGAAAGAAGAAAGTAGCAAGGAAAGGAGAAAATAAAAAGAAAACAGAAACAGTAAGGCTGTAATAAACCCAAACATGCTGATGGCAACGAATAATGAGTCAATAAATACTTAATAAATTAAATAATAAATAATTTAATCATTTATCAAGAAAGCGACTAATACTTCAAATTTCATACAATCCCACTTCGCCTGTAGGGGAAACAGCAAGGGTCCGGTGGTGGTTCCCTTTGGCATCTGGAGCTTATTAGACCTTTATGCGCCTTAAATTTGCTCAGGGTGAAATGGACTCATAACTGCCTGGGGCCCTTGCTCAGTATATGAGAAAAGTAGAGGTGTGATGCCCCAGGAAACGAGAGCCTAAAGGCAAAAAATAACTAAACCTCTATTTTTGAAGAAAAAAAAAAGTGAAGTGGAAAATATACATTATCTGAAGCAGGAAAATAAAAGATATGAGAAAACAAAATAGACATAAGTGTACACGAGGGGATCGGGAAAAGTATCAGCGACATGAAGCACGAACCACAAAAAAATGCTGAACTGAATCTAGAGAAAATAGTTATTATCAGATGGTTGATACAAAGAACAGGCCTGAGGCACCAAATGATAGCGTGAGTTTAACAAATTGATGGTTTGGAGGCTCAAACTGAAGTGTTCTGCAGGCTGATAATAAGAGCGAGACAGAAAATATTAAAGAAAAACTGAAGAGATATAGAGGAATGGCAGTGTCAATATTGAAGTACTAGCAGCCCCAGAGAGAATAATAAACCATACATTTGAAGAAAATATGGACATAAATTCCCCAGAAGTAAAGAAATACTCATATTAAAATAAGTGTACAGAGTATTATATATAAGAGATAAGAAAGAAACCCACATCTAACTAGGTACATTACAGAGAAATTTAAGAACATCTAAAAAAAAAAAAAAAAAAAGCTGGGTGCAGCAGTGTACACTTGTAATCCCAGCACTCTGAGAGGCTGAGGTAGAAAGATCCAAAGTTTGAGCCCAGCCAGGGCAATTTAGCAACTTAGAAAGACCCTGTCTCAAAATTAAAAAAAAAAAAAAGACCAGTCTAAAGTAGTATTGCATAATAACACAAAATATGAAATGAGGACACATTGGTAGGAAGAAAGAGAAGGAAAGAGGGAGGAGGAGGCGGGGAAATAACCTACACAGAATTCCAAAGAGTTTCTGTGGGTATTTCACCTTTGAGGAGGTAAGGTTTAATTCCCCCTTCCTTAAGTGTAGACCCTGCATAGTGATTTTGCTTAAAGAAAAGTAATATGGGAAAAGGGAGAAGTCAGTAAGCAAACAGTCCTGACCCTCAGTACCACAGCCAGATGACTGGGACTCGCACTAAGAATGGCCAGTTATGTGACAGGATAGACTCTTGACATGGATGTGATAAAAATGGCACTTCAACTGTCTGGTGTTCCTTCATCAAAAACAAGGAGTATCTGAGAAATTGTCATGACCCAGAGGATCTTTGGGAGAAGTGACAGCTAAAAGCACTATGGGGTCTGGGATGGCACCCTGGAGCAGGAGGAAAAGGAAAACAGGGTAAACCTAAGAAAACCTGAACAAAGTCTGGGCTTGCATTAATACTTCCAAAGCTGTTTTAATCATAATCTGACAAACATTGCAAAGATGACTATTAGAATAAGTGAGTTTAGTAAGATTACAATAGAATGAATAAATTATTGATACATGGAAAAATATGCTGGGCTTCCAAATAAGACTGCGTGAAAGAAGCCAGACAAGAAAGGGCACAGACAGTGTAGTCCCATTTCTGTAATGTTCTAGAGAATGGAACTTTAGTGACAGAAAGCAGATTGTGGCTGCCTGTGTAAGTAGAGGTAGAAGGAACCCCAGGAGGAGGAGGTCACAATGGGGTGAGGGGTGAACTTACACTGTGATTGTGTTACTTGTTTCAAAGGCAGGTGCAAGAAGTTGTATTCACCATATTGTACACTTTAACATGTGTGTCTAATTTACACCATCAAAACTGCTAGGAAGAGGAAAAGTATACAAGATCAAGAATAGCTGAGATGATTTTGAGGTAGAAGGAAAATAAAGGAAGATTATTTGATTACCAAAAAAGACAGACAATAGACTGTTGTGACTACAACAACATAGCATGGCGTGGAGATGGATTTGGCAAAGGATCAGATCAGAGAGCCCAGAAACAAACCCTGTTATGGTCTAAATTTAAAATGTTCCTTCAAAGTCTCATGTGTTTGGAGGATGATTGGATCACAGGGATGCTACACTCATCTGTGGATTCATTCACAGACAAGTTCGTGGCTAAATGTCCTGTAGGTGGCTGGAGGTGGTCACTGGGGTGTGATCTGCAAGGCTGCATTCTTGTCCCTGGCTCCTCTCTTCTCTCTCTGCTTCCTGGCTGCCATGATGTGAGCAGCTTCCCTTCCCCAAACCCCTTCCACCATGATATTTCTGCCTTAGAGCCAGCCAACCATGGACTGAGCCCTCTGAAATGTGAACCAAAATAAACCTCTCCTCCTTTAAGTTGCAAGTGTTGGATATTGTGTTCCAGTGATGGCAAAATGACTAATACAGACCTACAGCACCAGAGACCTTTTGTAATTAACAGCAGATTGTTCAATAAAAGATGCTATAAGTTATTTCTCCATGGAGAAAAATATACAGAAATTAATTCCTACTTCTTGCCATACACAATAATAAATTTCAGGTGGATGAAACATCTAGCTGCAAAAAGCAATATTTTAAAGTTGTTAGAAGAAAATATAGGCAAATATTACCTTGGGGTGGGAAATATCTTATGCTAGACACAAAACTGACAAATCATAAAGAAAATAATTGATTCATTAAAATTCTGCACAACAAAATATGCCATTGAAATGTGAAAGGAAATATCATAGACTAGGAATAACTGTATCAAATCAAATAATCAATTCCCAGAATATATAAAAACTGCTACCAATCAATATAAAAAGCACAACACAAGAGAAATATTGGCCTTTCACAGGAAACCCTGCAGTCCAAGAAACTCACTCATGTTTGGAAAATTAAAATTTTCCAACTAAAACCACAGTGAAGTACCATTTTATATTCAACAAAGTGACAAACATTTAATGTGCTTTCATCACTACAAGTAGAATTGTTCGCCTCATTAGGGGATTTTTTGAAATAGCTGTTAAAAGTTGACACAGATTATAACCCATCGTCCGTCAATTCCACTCCTGGGTGGACACCCAGAAAATTCTTGTCGTGTGCCCAGGAATTTTAAACAAGGGTATTCTGTACAGCTTGGTCAAAAACAGGAAAAGAAGGAAGTAACATAAATTTTTGTCAACAGGAGAATAGACTTCTGTAAATCTGCCTTTCATGTAATAAAATACTATAGGATAGATACAGTGAGTAAACTAGAAATGTAAGTGTCAATACAATAAATCTCAAAACACAGCATTGAGAGAGAAAAACAAGTTGCACAGTGATAATGCACGGTATCTTTCACTTAAATTTTAAAAATACATAAAACAGCACCATATGTTATTTATGGGTATTTATATGTATCACGCAAGTATTAAAACATGTGGGTAGGAAGGGAAAGGAAGAAGGGAAACAGAACCAGGACAAACCCAGATGACATCCCTGCAACTCTGCTACTGTGGTTCTTTTTCAAAAGACAAGGGAGGTTCCGTGGACAGTGTATGACAGCCCTCATATGAGGCGTTTAGCAAAGCCAAATTCCTGGAGACAGAAAGTAGATAGAGGCTTCCAGGGTCTGTGCAAGCTGGGAGTGGGGGTGAGAGTTGGTGTTTAATGGGGACAGAGTTTCAGCTTTACAAGACGGAAAGTTCTGGAGATGCAGAGTGGTTACACTGGCACAGTGATACGTGTGCTTAATGGTACTGACTCTAAGTGGTACATTTAAAAATGGGCCAGGTGGAATGGCACACACCTGTGATCCCAGCAGCTACCTGGGAGCCTGAGGCAGCAGGATCAGAAGTTCAAGGCTAGCATGAGCAATTTAGGAAGACCCTGTCCCAAAATCAAATTAAATTTTAAAATTGCTAGAAGTGTAGCTCAGTAATAGATTGCTTACCTAGCAGGGGCAAGACCTTGGGTTCCAGTACCAAAAAGAAAGAAATAAAAGATGATTAAAATGATAAATTATTTTGCCAAATTGAAATTAATTAAATAATTAATTACAAAATATATATTATACCTCACAATTTTTCAAAGGGGGAGGCAGAAAGAGCCACGACCCACAGACACAGAGGAGAAAGTGCTGGGCATAGACCCCCCTGAGGCTCGCCCCACTAACTCAGCAGGACTCCGCTTCGGATGCCCGGAGCTCCGCAGCCTCAGAGAAGGAGCAGCGTGACTGGGGTCAAAAGTCCTTCTCTCCATGACCACCCTGCTGCTCTGCCTGTGGGCTGTGGGTGGTCACGGCCAGGAGGAGCAAGGAGAGAGGGGCCTTGGAGACATGGCGGCGCGTGGGTCGCCCTCATCCAGACCCGTTCCTTGGGCCTGGGCTTTAGGTCTCTGTCATTTGCGCCTACACCAAAGAGGCCAGCGTGCGACTGGAGCTCAAGGAAGTACTCACGCCCATCTCTGCAAGACTCTGGCTCTGCTGCAGGCAGGGCCGCTCCGGAATGGTCAGAACCCGGCGCAAAGCGAAAATGCGTGCTTCCTTGTTCCAAAACTGGTCAGGTGCGTAGGAAGCGACAGCAGAACGTTCAGAAAAGTACAAGGTACTTTTAAAAATGGTTTTTCTAGCTTTAATTTAGTTTTTAATCTTCTGGGCATTTGTAATTAAGTGCAAACTAATTCTACTAGAACATCTTTCTTAATAATACATTATTTTTGGATTTTTATTATTTTTATTAATATATGTTTGCAATACATAATAATTACATTCATTTTGGGAAATTGGTACATACACATATCGTATCATGATCATTTTAATCCTCTTTCACCCCACCTCCTTCCCCTATCCCCTTGCCAATCTCCAAAAAGTCTACCCCCCACCATTTCCTACCCTGTCTCCTTTATTTTACTCTCAAAGTATTCATATTCTGAGTTTCTCATTTAAGAGAAACAATGCAGTATTTAAGCTTTTGTGTCCAATTTATTTCACTTAGCATTATGGTCTCAAGATCTACTCATTTTCCTACAAATGACTCAAATATCCTTCTTTACAGCTGAATAATACTCCATTGTGTACATATGCATTTTCTTCATCCATTCATCTTTTGATGGAGCATAAGGCTGTTTTCATAATTTAGCTATTATGAATTTTGCTGCTGTAAATATGGGTACGTAGATCAGAAGATGGCAGAGAAGAGAGAAGCAGAGTGGGGGCCTCTCTGAAATTTGTTGTCCAGACATAGGAATGTAGCAATTTGGGGAAGAGAAGAGAGGGGCAGGCATGTTCTCAGGACCTAGCAAGGATCTGAAGGGAGAGTTGAAGCCCATGGGGAAAGCAAAAGGAGAGACCAGCCCCGAAGAAGAGGGTGACGGACAGACAGTGCTTTCTCCCAGAGCTCCGGCTCTGGGTCCATCTTGCAGCCCCAGCTCACAGCCCAGGGTCATGGTCTAGGCTCACAGCAGCAGCTTGCAGCTAGGCTCATGGCAGCAGCTCACAGCCCTACACGCCCCTGGTGCACAGCCCGGCTCATGGCCCCAACACACAGCCCCAGCTCACTGCTCCAACTCACTGCACCAGCTCTCAGTGTGAGTGATGCGGTCTGAGCCTGCAGGCGCACGGTGACTACTGGAGACCCCAGAGACCTCCACGGAAAGACACACAAACGAGAGGAGCAGTAGACACTGAAGACTGCAGTGGCTGGTGAGTTACCTGAGTCATCTGATCTCAGACGGCCCCCAAGAGAGGGTGGTGATCGGCCAATCGTCATCTTGGAAAGGGACTGAGCTCAGAACTCAGAAAAGCTGCTAGTGGCTTTTGGTGCTGAAGCAAGGTGGGGCAAGGTGGGGCAAGGTGGAGCAGAATTCAAACTCAAATTGGCAGGAGGGAAAGGAGCCAAGTTCAAACTGGCAGGGAACTGAGTCCAAACTGGTGGGAAACACACAGTGTGTCTCCAGCTGAACAGATTGGGTTTCAACCCCACAGCCAGTGATCAGGCTGAACTTCAATGGAACAGGTGAAGCCTTGCTATTGAACCCAGCTGGGAACACTGGCTACCCTGCCAAAATCTACTGCTGGGATTAATCAGCAAGGACCTAGGTCTGTCTACTCTGTCTACCAGTGACAGCAGAGACACATCTGGAAGTGGACTTTTTTTTTTTAAACTTTTTTCCCTCTCTGCTATTCTTTTTCTTGGGTTTTTTTTTTTCTTGGTTTTTTTTTTAACTTTTTTTTTTTTTTTTTTTTGGTGGTGCCAGGGATCGAACTTAGGCCCTTGTGCTTGCAAGGCAAGCACTCTAATCGCTGAGCTAAATCCCCAGCCCCCTTTTTCTTGTTTTTATAGGAAAGTGACTTTCTAGTTTTTTGCTGTTATTTTTTTGTTCTGTCTGTTCTGTTTTCACTTCTTCCTTCTCTCTTTCCCTCTTGTTTTCTTTACCAGTTCCCCAAAGTTTGTATAATTTTCCTCTGGCTTCCAACCTTGCTTCTCATCTCTTTCTCTTTTTCTACTTCTCTATCCTTTCCTCCTAATCTCTTTTGAATTTTCTCCCCTGAAAGTAAAATCACTGTATTGAGGGCATATTTACTGCATACAAATTTCTGGTTTATTTTGGATATTGTTATATAACTACAAATCTAGTTCATATGGTTTAAGGTGGGAGATCAATAGTTACCACAATTTGTTATTTTCTAGACTGTGTTTGATGCTATTGTTGTTGCTGGTTGTATTACTTTAGTCAAGTTAACAGAATTGTTCTACTCAGTTCTTCCTTGCATGCCAAGACTGAGGTTGGCAGAGGGTCACAAATAACACTATAGCCATGGCCAAAGAACTAGGGACTGGCCAAATAGACAGAAACTTCTCAGCCCCAATAAATTGAAGAGGCAAGATCTTGCAAAAGACTCATAACATAAAAACCAGTTACACCTGTAGGACATCTCTGAGGAAGTAGTCATTTCCAAAAGGTTCCCAAAACTAACAAAAAAAAAAAGCTACCTGCCACAGGAAATTTATAAGCATCAACCCAGGAACTAAACTAAAGAAGAAAAAATAGAAAATGAGAAGACACACAAATAAGATGCAGCCCCATACCTCCAGCTCACCAAAAGCAAACTCAGGGGGTAATGAAGTGGAACAATCTGAAAGCTTCCCACCCAGACTCTTGGAAGCAGTAACAGCAGAAGTAACAAAGCAGATGAATGAGGCTCTAGAAAACATCAAAACAGAAATCATTTCCAGAATGAAAGACATGATTAGTGACTCTAGGCAGATACAGATAAAAGAAATAGAAGAGCTTAGGAAAATGATGGAAACCATAAATGCCCAACACAGGAAAGAAATGGAATTCATGAAACAGATTCAAACAGATGTCCAAGAGATTAAAAATTCCATCAAAAGTATCAGCGGCAGTAGAATGAAACAATGTGAAGAGGGAATAGCAGATATAGAAGACAAGATTGTGATTAATGATCGAGAAAAGAAAGAGTTCTTCAAAATGGTAAGGGGCCTTGAAAAATCGATACAACAGCTGCTAGATGACACAAAGAAAAACAACATAAGATTGAGCAGAGTCAATGAAAGAGAAGGAGATAGCACAAATCACATAAGAAACCTGTTCACAGAAGTAATGGCAGAAAACTTCCCACGTATGGAAAAAGAACTGGACATACAGATAAGTGAGGCATACAGAACTCCAGTTAGCCATGATCAACAAAAATCTACCCCAAGGCATATAATAGTCGAGATCCCAGAAATTCAACACAAGAATAGAATATTGAAAGCTGTTACAGAAAAGAAACAAATAACCTATAAAGGAAAGCCCATCAGAATAACAGCAGACTTCTCAACACAAACTCTCAAGTCAAGGAGAGCTTGGAGTGAAGTATTTCAAGCCATAAAGACAGCAACTTTCAGCCCAGATTGATGTACCCAGCAAAACTGTCTTTCAAAATTAATATAGAAGTAAGGTACTTCCATGACAAAGAACACCTGAAGAGATTCATGACCACCAAACCAGCACTCCAAAATATTCTGAAGGACATTCTAGAAAAAGAAAATGAGGACTACAGCTCCAGAAATCTCAACAGAATGAATCCTTCAGGCAAGGTAAGTAATTAAACAAAAGGGAAAACTAGGGAGCCAACAACAGGTAAATAATATGACAAGAATAATTCAACATATGTCAGTTATAACCATCAATGTAAATGGTCTCAACTCATCAATCAAAATAAACAGACTGGCAGAATGGGTCAAGAAGCAAGACCCAGCAATATGCTGCATACAAGAGACACATTTAACCCAAAAGGAAATTCATAGATTGAAAATCAAAAGATGGAAAACAATACTTCATGCAACAGGAACCCAGAAAAAAGCTGCACATGGGACTTTCTCCAAAATAGACC
>PVJO010026228.1:0-21427 GCA_004026905.1 Hystrix cristata
TAGAGTGATCCCTGAATGTCTGTGGTGAACTGCTCCAGGAGACCCCATGAATTCCCTAATCTGGGGGACTCAAATCCATTTTACAAAATGGAATAGTAACTGCATATTGCATACGTATATCTTCCTGTACACTGTAGATCAGGGCTATATTACTTAGCATACCTAATACAACGTAAATGATAAGTACATAGTTGTTACAATGGGTTGCCCGGGGAATAATGAGAAGAAAAATATCTGTAAATATTCAATATGATGGAACCATCACAGACCTAAATATACAGATCATGTGAGAAACTATGCAACTTTTGGTTGGAGTTGCAGATATTGAACCCAAGTAGAGGACCAACTCTATAGATCTTATATAATTCAAATAGAATTATTTTTTTTTTAATTTTAAACCAAGAACATGTATTGGTACATTCTACATACAATGGTCACATTCATTACATTTATTCTGTACCTATACATGATGCATCTTGGTTCTCCTCTCTCTCCCCAAATACCTTACTATTTGCTGATAAGTAACATAAAAAACCAGAGACTGGACTCAGCAAAAGCAAGCAGAACTTGCTGGCTTTTCAGCAACTGCTATATGGATTGGTAACGCTGCCTAGCCATTCTGAGTCTCACTTCCTTCTTCTACTGTGTGACAATAAATAGATATTTTTCATTGGTTGATGAAATTAAATAAAGTCATGCATGGAAAGGGGCAAACATAGTACTTGGAGTAGGGAATGTGCAATAAGTTGGGGCGTTCTCAGACATATTTGTTTCATACAGTAGCTGTTAGTAGCTTTATGAAATAATAGGAACATGAACTTTGGAGTCAGTTTTCCTGAGTACAAATCTCATCTTCACTATGTTGTTGCCCATGTAATATGGACAAATTATTTGATCTCTCTACTTCTTTGCAAATATGTACTTGTAAAATAGGGAAGATAATAGTAGTTTTTATCTCATAAGACTGTTCTGAGAACCATTTAATTGATACTTGAGAAAGAGTACTTCATAGAAGACTATAAATTTGCAATAAATGTTGAATGCTGTTGTGCCAATAGTATGTAAGAAAAGGATGCCAAGTTCTTTCTTCACTCTTTCTAAATGCAAATCATAGAAAGTATGATGTTCTGTGCAGAACAGATGAATAAATCCATACAAGGAATCATTTCTAGTCTGTTATCTGCTATTTAAAAACTGTAAGTTGTTTCTCTTACTTCTCATTCTGGGCCAGTTTCCTTAGATGAAAAATGAAGTTTTTGGATCTGTGAGGTCTCTAATTATCAATGACTTTAGCAGACTCTGTAGCACAGTAATCAATAAATATCCAGCAATTATAAAACAGTGAAATAAACAGGAGAAATTATATGCGAAGGCAATGGACATTTTTATTTTCCATTTTGTGGCAGACAGTATTGTATGCATTTTGCCTATACCATCTAAATATAACCCACAAATTTAAAGCATTATTGGAGATTATTAGCCTTCTTTTTTAGAATTAACCCTGTGACCTTAATAATTTCCCCAAAACAAATATATAATAAATAATGTACTTAATATTTATTTTGTCAAATCTAAAGATCATGTCTTGATATCTTGTCAGTTCAATACGTGTTATTAAGTTCTGAGAAAAGTTGTAATGGGGGCTGGGGATTTAGCTCAGTGATTAGAGTGCTTGCCTTGCAAGCACAAGGGCCTGAGTTCAATCCCCGGCACCACAAAAAAAAAAAAAAAAAGTTGTAATGATTTAAGAAGTATATATATTTTTTCTTATTACTTTAATAAATTACCACAAAGGTAGCAGTTTCAGACAACACACATTTATTATCTTACTGCTGTAGGATTCATAAATTCTGAGTTCTGTCATTATGCAGCACACTTCTCACTGGGCTGAAGGGAAAGTATCAGCAGGGCTACCTTTCTTTTTGCAGGGTGGGATGTGTGTGTGTGTGTGTGTGTGTGTGTGTGTGTGTGTGTGTTATTTCCTTGTCTCTTGCAGCATCCAGAATAGAAGCTGCCTGCATACCTTGTCCCTTTTTCCATCTTCAAAACCATCAACACTGCTGGGCTGAGCACACTTCCATGGTCACACTGGTGTCTGGCACTGCAGCCATTAGAGATGTTCGATTTTTAAGGGTCTGTAGAATTAGATTGGACCTACCCAGATATTCCAAGATAATCTTCCATCTCAATTCTTGCCTTAATCATAACTACAAAGCCTCTCTCACCATTTCAAGTACTATATTAACACATTCCAGGAATTAAGACATGAACATTTTTTGAAACCATTATTTTGCCTCTGTAGCAAAATAAAATTGACTCCAAAAGCACAATACACAACAGAAAATAATGGACAAAAAATGAAATATCTTGCTCTTTGAAAAACATGAGAGAGATGATAAAAAGACAAGCTATATTCTGGGAGAAAATGTGAGTAAACAACATATTTACCAGGAACTTATAGAGGGAATATTTAAAGCATTTTGAAAGATTAACCATAAGAAAACAAATAAGCAAATCAAGATAAGTGCAAAATATTTAAATAAATACTTTATGAAGAATAAATTTGGGTAGCATATAGCTTCTACAAAAATGCTAAATGTAATTGTTATGCAAGTATAAATTTTATCTGCCATAATGTGCCATTTTACATGTACGAGAATGGCTATGCACACAGCAACAGTAGCAGCAATGATAATCGTAATAATATGATATAATAATTATCATGTAAACAGAAAATACCAAGTACTGCAGATGATGTAGAGCACCTAATCTCTTATTTATTGGAAGTGGGAATGAAAAATGGTTCCATCTTTATAGAAAACAGTTTTTTATAAACATGAACTTATCTTATGATCCACAATTCCTGCTTCTAGATGTTAATTTATGGTAGAAAAAAATGAAAACTTTTTCTTCAAAATTGAACTACTTGAAAATTTTAAAAATTTATGGCAACCTTCTTCATAATCACTCCAAGCTGAAAACGGTTATAACATCCCTCAGTAAGAATCTGGATAAACTCTGTGTTTCATTCACACAGTGAAACACTGTTTACAACAAAAAGGAATAATCGACTGACACATTAAAAATCAGGCGTGAATTTCAAGTACATTAAGGTAAATGAAAGGCTAAGCGAAAAACCAAGTGAACATATAACTCAAATGTTACATAGGTATGGCACTGTATAAATGAAACTCTAGGAAAGCTGAAATTCTCGGGGGAAGAAGTACCTATGGTTGCCAGGAGTTGGAAAGTTGAAAGGAACTGACTGCAGAAAGGGAGAACGAGGGACATTTGGGGACGTCTTCTACTCTATATTCTGATTGGAGTAGTACTTAACATGTGCTGGCCAAAATACATAGAACTGCGTGCCAAAAACAATGTCACTTTTATCATTTACAAATTTGAACTCATTTTTTAAACTGAAAAGTGTAGATTAAAATGTTGGAATTCATATACTCACTGACAGTAATTCATCGCATGTTACAGAAGACATTAGAAAGAAAATGAATTACTCTTGTGCACTGCTAGAGTGCAAATTGATTCAATGACCATAGGAAAAAAAATCTTTGACATTGTCTACTTAAATATATACACACCAAGCAAACCCTGTGTGTGTATCTGAGAGAAATGCACGTATTATGCTCGTAAAGGTAAGTGCAGAAGCTTCATAGCAGCATTATTACTAAGAGATCCAAAATGGATCAGCCTAAATACTCATCAATACTGTAGTGGTTAAAATTGTTGTGCAGTTCTGCACTGTACAATGGTGTATAACAATGAACGCAAAGTAGCTACTTGATCCTTGGAGCAACACGCACATTTTCACAATGTTTGGTGAACAAAATACATTGTCTGAAGTTGTATTTTCTAGGAATGAGAGCAAGGAAGCTTTTGCCTTCCTTTTACTCACCACCAATCTCCATTCAACTCTTCAATGGATGAGTTTCCAGTTTACAATTTTTATTTTACTAAATATTATTAGCTTAATTTTTGTCCTGTAAGATATTACTTCATTGCTCATTTATATCAAAGCACTTGTTTATTTCACTGTACAAGAAAAACACAATTCATATTTGGTATTTTCATATACATCTGCATATACAAAGTACCCATTAATGAGTTTATTATAATTAGGTAACCACTTTAAATAGTTTAAACTATGCATATATATTTCAGAAAAAATGAAATGAACATGTAAAAATGCTTTAGTGGCATTTGGAATTTTTTTCTAAAGGTGCTAAAAATGCAATATTATTTTTCTCTTAAAAACATTAGAATATAGTATTCTACCTTCAAAAACTTGCCAATTAATGAATTTTAGTAGTGAATTGAATTTGGATAGTGATGGGGACTTGTGAATAAAAGCCTGTATAATCGGCAAGATTGTCAAAGCAATAGGAAAACTGGAGATTTCTCATTCCTGAATATGCAAATCACAAAAGCTGTTTTGGTAGTTGGTACTATAAATAGAAAAAACGGGCCACTCAAAATGTCCGTGGCCTAAATCTGAAGACACTGAATTTGTTACTTCACACAGCAAAAGAGATTTTGCAAACATGATTAATTTAAAATGAGATTTCCTGGGTGGGCCCAAAGCAATCAGAAGTCAGAGACTGAGAAGGAGATGTTCTGAGAAGAAGAAAACAAGTCAGAGGGATGTAATGTGAGCACTCAACTCGCTAGTGCTGATTTTGAAGATGAAGAAATCCAGAAATGTGGGCAGCCACTACACCCCGGGCAAGGCATGAAAATGAAGGTTCCTTCTAAAAACTCCGGAAGGTATATAGCTCTCCCAGGACCTTGATTTTTATCCAGTGTAATCCACTTCAGATTTGTGAACTCCAGACTATATGATGGCAAATTTCCATTGTTTCAACCACTAAATTTGTAGTAATAGGAAATTAATACCAGTGGTAAATGTAAGCCAAGGACCCAGGTGCAACTCAGTAGTAGAGTGCTTGCCTAAGATGTGCAAGGCAATGGGGCCAGTCCCCAATACTGCTAAAAACACAAAAAAGTAAAGATGAGTAGTCTCACCATTAATTATAGAAACGGGACTATAAAAACTAAAATAGTGTTGATCATCTATTACCGCAGTGACAAATCTTTAAAAATTGACTTCCATTATTGTTAAAGAGGATATAATTTGGGCTCTCAAATGCTGTTGGTGTATATATAAACTGTTTAAATAATTTTAGAAGACTATTTAGTGGAATTCATCAAGTTTTAAAACTCAGATACTGAACAACCAGACTTTCACCAAGTAATCCTATTTCTAGAAACTTATTTTAAGGTTCCCATAGATTCACACTTGAGGTGCTCAACATTACATTTTTATAAGGATGCATAAACTGAAACATCCTAAATAAGCTTTTATAAATAAAAATAATTATATTAAATAAAATTTTGTAACCGCTAACAAGAATAAGGTATTAGTATATTCATCTATCAAAATTACCCCAAAGCATATATTTACAAAAAGAAAAATTATTCTCAAAATATATAAACTGCATAATAAATTTAAATGTATAATTATGCAAATATATGCATGCAAACACATAGTAAAATAATTCAAAGCATAAGAGCCAAAGTTAATAATAATTCTCTCCTGGGAGAAAATGGAAATGAAATAGGTAATTATGCATTTATACTTACACATACTGTTTTTATTTATTTTTGATACACATTTATATATATATATATGTTTTCTGATGCAAAGAAAATCTTTCTAAAGAAAATTAAATATTAATTTGTGGCAAACTTCTAGAAATATTTAAAATTTAGATTGTGACAAAAATACCATAAGAATAAAAGAGACAACCAAATAGCACCTAATGAGACTGTAACTCTAAATTGAGCACATACTATCCAGATCAAACATTGGGCCTGACTTGTCAAGTGGAAGGTTGTTATCTAGCCTGCAGTCAGATACCACGTACATCATACTTCTCTTTGTACTGGTGTCAACAATATAAAAACACAATCGTACAAAAAATTATAATGATATTCTTCATAGTGTCCAAAAAGCACCATGGCACTTTGGTCCCTTGCGGTGTGCCAGGGTAACATTTATGTCACCCTGAAGCATGCTGGTACACATCTGAATACATCTTATAATATGGAGATGCAGGAGAGGGAGTCAAGGAAAGCCAAGAGCTTATGAAAACCCCCCAGGCTAAGAGGAAAAGGAAAGACGCCTCAAGTGAATTCTAATGATGTGTAAAACATTTCACCTATCAAACTAAATCAGTGCCTCAGATATATACTGACATCTTAGTTTGTACACAAAGGATTTTACTGGCATTTCAATCATCATTCTTTTTTTCTAGCCACGAGTAATATTTACTTGGCTGAACTAGAAATCGTGGTGTTGATGTCACAGAACCAAATGATTTTAGAAGAAGTGATCTTAGAGACCATTGCACTGAAGGCCGCGGTAACCTGGGGATCCTGGAAACTGGGTTGGGCAGTGGGGTTAGTGTGGGGAAAACATACACGGGAAGAATTCGTCCTCAGGAAGTTAGGAGTGCGGTGGGCGAAAAGGGGCTGCCGGCTGTGACTCGGCGCCTTGGGGCGTCCTCTGATGCATTGTGCGGGAAAGCGCTAGCCACGCGCTGGCATAACCAGGAGGACACGTTCACAGATGTGCGTGCCTGCCCGGAGTCCAGCCAGAAAAACAAAACAAACAAAAAACCAGGGAGGAATTTATTTTGAGTGCTAAGTGGCAAGTAGAAGAGGAGGAAAAGAGTTGACTTAGCAACACAGATACTAAAACTGAGGCTGTCTGCAACTCAATTCTCACTTCATTTCAGTAATATGTGATTCCTCCCTGTTCCCCAGACATCCACCAAATATCTTAAAAGCATAAAAGACGACGTGGCAAAAGCTACAACGAACCACCCAGTTACCACTTCAGAAATGAGAGTTCCTCTGTCAGCTACCCAGAGCGGGGCACAGCGCGCCTCTCAGAGGACAGCCCCTGTAGGGGACAGCTCCGGCCGAAGACAAGGCCTCGTCCAGGGCTGGGGCAGCCGGCGTCTAACTTTGCTCGTGGCGGGGGCGTAAAGCATCAGACCACGTTCCCTACAACTTGGACCTCTGTGCAAGTCTGCATCCTCTGCCTCTCTTCCCCAGCTACCGAACTCAGGCACACTCCCAGGTCCGTGTCCTATCATGCTAACGTGTATCTCAGCATCTCCGTCTAGGAAACCAAAACTGCAAAGGCTAATGTGAGTGCGTGTATGGATGTGCGCGTGGGAACGGAGCTGTGGGAAAGTCACACAGGTTCTACTGCAGCAAAGAAAGGGAAGGGTCCCCCAGAACAGCAACGGCAAACTTGAGGTGAACCTGAGATCCTAAGACCACGCAGGAGCGATATCAGCGACAATGCTGAGCGGGGAACGCCAAGAATCAGACAAATGCTCCAACAAAACAATCTCAAAAACTGTAAGAATCGACTTTTCCAGCACTTTAGTAATTGAGTGCAGACTCGCGACTGTCCTAAGGACAATTACTCCAGCAAAGTAGATGAGGGTCAGTGAGAGCTAGGAGCTTTGTGAGCACTTTAACTTGACCTGGTCACGGCCTCCACTCCTTAGCTCCGCAGGTACCTTGAAAACTGAGCAGACTTTCGCTCGCATTCTTGTTGAATTTGAGGCTCGCACAAACAGAAAGTGAGGGCCCAATGGTAATGTCAGAATGCTGAAGGCGCACCCCAAAATGCATGTGGAGCATCCCAGTGAAGATGGCACTCAGTAGCTACAGAGGTGCAAGGAAACCTCTCTTTGATAGCTAGCAGACTACTACAAAAAACAAACACAGACTTCAGGGGCCAACATGACAGATTTGGACTCTAGAAGATTAGTTAATAAAAGGTGTTAAATTAAAAACATCAGCTAAAATAAAATCAGCAGATTATCTTGAAAGAGAATGTCAGATAGCTAGAGTTGCAATTACATTATTTAAAATTTCCATTTGTTTATTTTCAATAATAGCAACAGCATAAAAAATGAGGCACATAGAGAAATAAGAAAAGCATGGTCCATAAACTAAACAAAAAGCAATCAGTAGAAATTTTCCCTGAAGAAAGCCCAGACATTGTAGTTGATAAATGAAAATTTAATTAGCTATTTTAGTGTGTTTGATAAGCTAAGAAAATGACATCTAGAGAATTAAAGGAAAGAGGAGAATTATGTTTCACCAGTTAGAGAATGGCAATGAGTAACAGAACGTAAGTAAAACTGGAGCCCAGTCCCTCAGAGTGTGACCTTACTGGAAAATAGGGTCAGTGCAGAGGCAGTAATTAGTTGAAGTTGTATTACAACAAGGTGGGCCTCTAATTCAGTACAACTAGTGGCATTAAAAAGATGGAAATGTCATGACAAGGAAATACAGAGAAAACACCAGCTGATAATAAAAGCAGAGATCAGAGGTGTGCAGCTGAAAAACAATATATTAGCTTTCTTATTGCTGGGTGTAACACACCATTCACAATTTAAAGGAGGAAAGGATTATTCGGCTCACAGTTCAGGGGATGACGTCCATGGTCCAGAGCAGGAATATCATGGCAGAAGGGTATGTCGGAGAAAAGCTGCTCAGTTCATGGAGGCCAAGAAGCAGAACAGGGGAAGGGTGCTGAGAAGGAACAGGCTGGGGACTCCATGGCCACACCTCCAAGACACACCCAGACACACCCAAGACTGTGCTTTACTAATCTACCAGCCATTTCTCATTCCTACAATAACAACAACTCAGGACCAACAGTCACAGGCAAGGAGTGTCAAGGATCACCGTCAAATCGCCAGAAGCCGGGAAAAGTTAAAGAAGTGTTCCCCAAAAGTTTTCCGGATGAATGTGGCTCTATTGGAAACTTGGTTTCATACTTCTAGTATTAAAACTGTTATTTCTGCTATTTCAAATCAACCAAATCGTGGCACTTTGTTGTAGAAGCCCTAGGAAACTAACACAGGGCAGGTTAGAATATTTAGAGGAAAGAAGTAGCCAGAGAGTAGATAATCTGAGATCATCCAGTCTGAGGAAAAGAATGAATATGCATAAAAAATGAATAGAGTCTCAGACACCTGTGGTAGTCCATAAACATCACATGAAGGGAACATTAGAAACTGAGTCAAAAAAGAAAAGAGGCAGTAAAGTGTATTTAAAGGTATGCTGGACAAAGGCTCAACAAACCTGGTTTTAAACACCACATTAATATGCACAAGCCAAAATCTCAATGAATTTCATGTGAAATTAACTAAAAGAGATTAAACCATCCTCAAATTTTAAACCATCACACCATCATCAAATTATGAAGGTAAAGACAAAGAATCTTGAAATTAGCATTGTCGAGAGAGAAACAACTGATTTTGTATATACAAGAAATATACAGTAAGAGAAACAACCAATTTCTCATCAGAAAGCAAAGGAAGATGTATTCACAGTAAAGGAAGGAAGACAGGATGGAAGGAAGGAAGGAGGGAGGGAAGGGAGAAATGGGGGGAGAGGGAGGGAAGGGAGGAGGGAGGGGAATTTTGAAACAAATCCTTTGCAGATAAGAGGACTACTTCACCCTGCTACCAAAACTGGACAGTAGTGACATAATAAGAAAAAAAAAAAGACTAGTTTTCCTTTACAAACCCAGAAATCTTCAGCACAGTACTAAAACAAACCTAGCATCATATAAAAAGATTTATATGCTACACGCAAAGATGATTATCTCAGTGAAGTGAGATTGATACAATCTACTAAAGTCAATCGGTAGAATGTGGGTGCCGTGGTGCACTCTTGTAATCCCGCTACTTGACAGCTTGGTGTGAGTCAAACCCAGGAACTCAAGATCAGCCTGGGCAACATAGCAAGACCTCACCTCAAAAATAAATAAATAAAAATAAAGTTAACCAAGGTAATATATAATAACAGAATAAAAGAAAAAGTATGTAATTATCTCATTAAAATCAGACTAAACGTGAAAAAAGTCTGTACAATTTCAGGAATTTAAACAAAAAATAAAATAAAAACAAACTTGGAACAGCAAAGCACATCCTCAATTTTAAAAAGGCACCTACAAAAATTCACAGGTAACATCATATTTAGTAGTGAAAGATTAAAATATTATGCAAATTAGAAACAGCACAAGAATGTCCACTGTCACAATTGCTATTCACCTTGTCCTAGACATTCTAGCCAAGGCAATTAAGCGAGAAAGGAATCAAATAAATTTGAAAGGATGAAATAAAATTATCTATATTCACATATGACAACGTCTCACCCAAAAAACTCATAAATAATGTGCAAAAAAACTATTTGGTTTAAGAAACTCACACATATAGTCGGACCACTCTGAGAACCTGAGGCAGGAAGATAACATGTTTGAGTCCTACCTGGGGAATTTAACATGATCCTGCCTGAAAATAAAAAATAAAAAGGGTTGGGATGTAGCTCAGTGCAAAGTCCCTTGGTTCCATTCCATTACTGAAAAAAAAAAATCAGTTGTATTTCTATACACTATCAATAAACCTTCTGAAAATGAAATTTAAAAATTATATTTAGAATAGTATTGAAAACCAATAAATTACTAAAGAATATATTAAACAAGCAAAGTTGCAGACATCCACTAAAAACTGCAAAATGTTGCTTTTAAACAAAAGAGAACTAAATAAATGGAAAAATACAAGACTTAAGGTGACAATAGTACACCAAATGGTACTGAGAAGACTGAATATTCACATGCAAAAAAAGGAAGATGCAGTTACCTCATACTACATGTAATATTATCTCAAAATCGATCAAAATTCTGTGTACAAGAGCTAGACTGTACACCACAAGATATCACAGGGGTAAATGGTCATTTAACTCAGAGTAGGCACTGAATTCTTAAACTACAAGGAAAAAAAAGGAAAAAAAATTAGGTAAATTGGAATTCATGAAATTTAGAAACTTTTGTACATCAAAGTCCACAGAATGAGAGAAAATAATCCACAGAATGAGAGAAAATATTTGCAAATCTTCTAACTGAGTCTAGAACGTACAATGAACTCTCACAACTTAATGAAAAAAGCAATCAAATTTAAAAATGGGCAAATAATTTGAGTAGACATTTCTACAAAGCAGACAGACAAATAGCAAGTAGTTCTGAAAAAATTCTCATCATTATTAGTCCTTAGGAAGATGCAGTTGAAAATCACAATGAAAAAGAATTTCACACCCACTACAGTGGCTAAATTTTTTAAAGGAAGAGTAAATTCAGAGATACATGGAGAAATTGATCATTGATAGTGGAAATCTAAAATGCTGTGACATGCAAAACACAGTGCCAGGTTCTGAAAATGTCAAGCATTGAGTTACTATATGAGTCACCAATTCCAGTACTAAATATATATTTAAGATAACTGAAAAATATATATTTACCCCAGACTTGTATATGAATATATGGAAGTAAGTAAACATAAGTAGTCAAAACCCAAGTGTTTATCAACTTAAATATGAGAAAAAAGTGGCATATGTATATGATAGGATATTTTTTTACCCCGAAAAAGAAAATTCCACAATATGTTAACCTTCAAAACATGCTGAGAAAAGAATCTAATTTCGAAAGACCATACGCATTTCCCACTGACACAGGATGTCCAGAATAGACTAATCAATTGAGCCAGGAAGTAGATCAATGGTTGCAATTAGCAGTAATGGTTAATAAGTTCAGGGATTGTTTCCGGGTGATGAAAATATTCGGGAGCTTGATAGTTGTGATGCTTGGACAACTTTGTGGATTTATTAAAAACCTCTGAATTATGTTCTTTAAAATTATGTATGTAAATTACAATTCTACAGAAAAAAGAACATGACACAATCTTTATAAGTTATAGAAATAGCATGGGATGTGGACCTCAGTGACATACGGATATCCTTTCACATATGGTGGTGAGTTTGGCAGACTTGTAAGATTTCTCTGTAATCCTAAGTCTACTTCAAAACGATCAAATAAAAGAAGATCTTATTTACCGGAAGTAAGATCCAGTAAAATTCACTCTTTTGTTCTCTGTGTAACTTGGAGTCTTCTCAGGAAGCCAAAATTGTATTCGTTAGCAATCATTATCTGATAACCAGTGAAAATAAGTATGTTTTTAATAAAAATAGAATTTGGTGGGGAAATAATATTATATCCATTTCAAGGATAAGGAAATTTGGCGCATATGGATGACTAGCTATACCCAAAAGGCAAACTCTGTCAGGAGCCAAAGCTCGGATTTGAAATGGACATGTCTGAGTCTAAACAGCCCTCCTCGAATTTCCGAATACATTTCTACAGCATTAATCTCATCCCTGTCAATAAGGAAGTGCAGAACAGCAGTGTTTAAGTTGGGGCCTTGTTAGGGCCACAGTCACGGCACACCATCAGTGTCAACAAAGGTCACCTACTTATCACCTCTGTGAACTCTAGATGGGGGCGTGCAGCAGAGCCAACATCTCATAACATGGCAATCAAGAAGGAAGTCTTCATTTTGCAAGTAACTCAGCACAACGAGCTTTGGACAGTCACACTTCTGAGGACAACCTGATCACAAGAGGTATCTTCACAAGGAAGCACCTTCAAGCCCCAGCTCGGGGAGCAACGACCCTCTACCCTCCCGCAGTTCAAAGAGGAGGCTCTGGCCTGGGCAGCTTCTAACAGCAGACTTCCAGCCATTCTGCTGGGACATGTGATCCTTTCCCCAAAGAAATATGTATGTGTATTACTAGTTAAATCTAGACAGACTGGATGATCCAGAACTTGTGGCTTTGTTAAATAATTCTATAATTACAATTCAGAAGATCTTATCTTCGGTCTGTTATCACTGTATTACAGCAAAGCCCATAGACCGAATGTAAAATGGTTCAGGAGAACTTGTCTTCACTCTTCACTACGTTAAATCCAGAGTCGGGCATAACCTTGGTAATTATTATCCACTAGGACACTTTTCCCCAATCTCAGACATTGTTAACTATTTTAATGGGAATTAGGAAGAGCATTTTCCAGACATTTTCCTGCAGACTCTTAGCAGCTATGTGAGGGATGCAGAGAATTTCATCGCCAGTGATTTCACCTCAGAACATGTATTGTCTCTGTAACCCCGAGCTGCTTCCTCTCCAGTAAAACATTCTCCAACATGCTACACAGACTTAAGCAAAGCAGGGTAAACACCTTGCTAGCCTAGTTCCCTTTAAAAGTCGGTGTTTCTTCATTCCTTTGCTGTCCTTGGCATTGTTTTGCTGTTTGCTTGTTTTTCCCCCAAAATTCTGTTGGCCTTGTTTGCTTTTGCGACTTTTGACTTCCAGAAAATAGCAGCATGCTGGCTTTACTGTGATGGATAAGTATAACTTAAGTGTATTTTGTAAAAGAAAATCGTGTCTCCCTAACTGGTACAGATGACTGGGGAAGTTAATAAAAGTACAAAGGAAGGTAGCTCTTAAAGTCATGTACGTGAATTCTTAATAGCTTTCCATGTAACTGAGCACACAGGGAACCTGACAGAAAGCAAATAGCTACGGGCCAAGAGACAGTTGGACTGAATGGAAAACTAGAGAAGGAACAGGTTCAGGAGAGAGTTTCCCTGAGGCTGAGAAGAGGCTGTTCAGTGTTCCAGAAAGTTAATATCTGAAGTGTCCTTAACTTATTCCAAAAGAAAAAGACCCAAATCCCTTCACATTATGAGCCTGGGTCACACGCCGCTGTTCAACAGACTTGAAGGCCTCAGACATTTACGATGATGACCCAAAATGGCATAATTCATTTTCAATTGTTGTATGCACGGTAAGTCTCATCAAATAGGGTGATCCAGTTCAGGTATTTGGCAAAGTTCGAGATAGAAACTGTTTAATGCTAAATGATGCCTGGTAGACACTGCAGACTGGTTTGAACATAAGTTCTGAATGCAAAATGAATATATCCAAACATCAGAATTTTCCAAAGACTGAAAGAAAAAGCAGAACTACAAAACGACCGCACATAAGGATTCTGAGGCTCACAAGCCTGTCAGATGTAGCAGTACTGGTGTATCGCTTGCCCATTAAAACTGAGAAAATGTTACATAAAATCTCCAAGATCAATATGCAAACCGATCCACGTAGGGTCATGCTGGAAGTTGGGCTTAACACGAGTGAGGCCCCAGAGTTAACCACACACTCATTGTCACTATGTCCACCAACGAAGGCTTCAAGACGTTCGCTTGGAGATTAGTACATAGACCAGGTAATCTGTTTGATCCTTACAGCTTATCATTGTGCCAGGATAATTGGGACCTGAACACACGGGCGGATTTTATCATTTGCATGTTAAAGTCCTCTCCAGTTCGTGAAGCAAATATTTGGGAAAGAGGTGCGGTATTGAGGAAACCTGGAGAAACACTCTGAATGGACTTCGAATTTAAAATTGCTGCTGGCTGAAACAGCTAGGGTTATGTCACTGATCCTTTGAAACACCTAAAATTAAAGGAGATGGTGAAAGATCAGAGCAAATTCAGAAACACTAAAGTCTTCCAGGGTCCTATTCAGGAAGGAAGTTCTACCAAACTAAGAAAAATGGATGTGAATTAAGGAAAAAAAATAGGACTGCTATCTTCATGCATGGTGAATTTCACATTTGTTTCAGAAGAACGAAATTTATAGTTACAAAATAAATATTTTAAATTATCTCTTACTATACTGAATGTTAATATCTTTATTTCAAAATTACTTTAAATTCATTGATTAATTTAAACTCTTGAAGACATAGGCATAGGCAAGGACTTTCAGAACAGACCCCCATCTGCACATCAAGAATCAATATATAGAATTATATCTAATTAAAAAGATTCTGCTAGGGCAAAGGAAACTACCAACGGAGTGAAAAGACAACCTACAGAATGAGAAAAAGCTTTCTTCAGCTACATTTCAGAGGACTAAATATATATATAGGATTGAAATATTAGGTTCCCCAAATATAGGTTTATATTAGGTTCCCCCAAATAAAAAACCTAATCAAAAAATGAACAACTGAAATGAATAGACACTTCTCAGAAAAAGTACAGATTGCCAGTGAAAACACTGAAAAACATAGTTTGACATCTCTGGCCATTAGAGAAAAGTAAATTAAAACAACCCTGAGATTCTACTTTTCTCCAGAAAGAATGGCTATCATCAAGAAATCAAGTAACAACAAATGTTGAAGGGTCCTTTATCCCCATAGCAGCCCCTCCAGCATTTGTTATTGGCTGACTTCTCGATAATAGCTGTTTTTTCTGGAGTGAGATGGAATCTCTGTGTTGTTTTAATTTGCATCTCTCAAATGACCAGTGATGTTGAGTATTTTTCAGATGTTTATTTGCAAGCACTGTGCAAATTGGTGTAGAGATTCCTCAAAAAACTTGGACTAGAAGTTCCATTTGACCCTTTCTTGGTATCTTCCAAGAAAAACTGGATGCTTTACACCACAGAGATATATGCACACCACTGTTTATGGTGTAACAGTCTAAATGCCCATCAGCCAATGAATGGATAGAGAAGATGTGGTTTTTTTATATGATGGGGTAATACTCTGCCATAAAGAATGATAAGTTTGAGACCTTTCTAGGTAAATGGATGTACCTTGAGCCCATACTCTTAAGTGAAATAAGTTGGACACACATATTTAAACATTGCATTGTTTCTCTGGTGTGAGAAACTGAAAGTGTAAATAAGGAGTAAAATATATTATACTTGGAAAGGGAAGAAATTGTTCAAATGGGAAGGAGAACAAGGGAGGGGAGAGGGGGAAGAGAATGGAGGGACAAGACAAAAAATAGAAAGGAAGAAAAGAATGGAAACAAGGCTTTTTGTAAATAGGGAGGGAAGAGAGGTTGAAGGGAAGGGAGGGGAATGGGAAAAAAAAGAAGCAGCAAGATATATCATTTGTACAGGTACAAATTCCCTATGATGAGTGTTATCATCGTGTATATCTAAAATGTACCACTAAAATTTTTTAAAATGCTGGTGCAGCTGCAGGTGTGTATGGGGTGGGGGGCACCCTTCTACATCGTTGGAGGGAACATAAACTAACACAACCACTATGGAAATCAGTATGGAGATTCCTCACAAACCTAAAATTTGAAGTTCCATTCAAGCCTGCTATTCCCTGAGGTACATTCCTGGAAGTGTTGAAGGCCATTATATTACAGTGATACATACAGCTTAGCAGCCCATGTGCCCATCAACAGATGAACTGATAAAAAGAATGAGGTACTTATACATGATGGAGTACTCTTCTATCATAAGGAAAGGTAGATTTGAGTAATTTGTAGGCAAATGGATGCACCTTGAAACTATAGTATTAAGTGCAATAAATCAGACACATAAACTTAAATATCACAAGGTTTCTCTTATATGAGAAACCCAAAGCATAAATATATTACACAGCAAAATAAAAGACAGATAATAGAAACCAGAGAGAATTTTTGCAAAAGGGAAAGGGATCAAGAGATGGAGAGAGGGGGTTAGAAGGGGAGGGTATGGGGCTAAAAAATTTAAAATGTTTTATGTACATATACCAATTCCCCACAATGAAAGTAATCACTATATACCGTAAACATGTGCTAACAAAAATAAAAACTAAAAAAACTAAAAACAAAAATAAAACCTAAAAACAATAAAAGAGATTTCACTATTTCTTCCATATCGAATTTCCAAGGAATAACTACCAACTTTTTTGTGTGAGTGTGTGCATGCATGTGTGTTTGTGTGTGTGAGAGAGAGAGAGAAATTCAAGAGAGTATTTTTATATTACTGACTTTTTACAAAAATAATTTCCAAACCCTGTAACATTTTTAAACAGGTGAAAATACATTCATATCATCCATGTAGGAATTATAGGTCTATGTCATTCATTCTAGTAATTGTATTATTCAGCACAAGCACACACTTCCTTCAACTGACCTTGGCAATTAATATTTACCCTGAATATTGATATGGCACCTGCTCGTGTACCTGAAGTCTGAAATCATACATTCACATTTTGAGATGTCTCAAAATTCTTTCCGTTTCTAAGGTGGCTGGACTCAGTTTACATTTCTGTGAGTCTCTGTTATCATGTGGTCCTGTCATAGCCATATTTTTATCTATGGTAAATATTTTACCTTTAAAAAAGCTTTTCAAAAATTGGCACATCAGAAGCATTCCGTGGTATGAAGAATTAGAAACACATGTTTATTTAAACTACCTGTATTTAACATCACATTGGAGACCCTGATTGTTGCAACAAGGATCGAGTAATAAATTAGAAGCATTTTTTGGAACTGAAAAGGAAGAAATATCATAATAAACAGGCAACATGATTTTATTACAATAAATCAACAAATACCTACAGAAACCCTAATAGAATTAATATATGACGGTAACAAAATCTCTTAGTGCCATGTCAGTACACAAAAATAAAATGTAATTTATATATCAAAAAAAATTGAAATATAAAAGATTACACTGTTAAAAAAGCATTTTAGAAGAAAACAATAACTAGGATTAAATGTAACAAAATTATAGCAGATATCAACATTTTAGAAAATGTGGTCCCATTGGAAAAGCTGTACAAGAATCGAAAAGAGAAATGTACCATTTAAAATATTTTAAATGACAATATGTGTGAGGTACAATGTCTTGTTTTCATCTAACACTGTAAAAAGTTTAAATCAAGTGAATTAACATCACCAATTCATCATTTTTATATGAAGAGAACATTTTTAAATCTTTTAGTAGCTTGGAAATACATAATACATTATTAACCGTGGCTGCCACAAGGTGCCGCAGCTCAACAGCTCGGGAAAACTGCTTCCTGTGGTCTCACTGAAAGTTGTCCCCTTCGGTCAACAGTTCTGGGTCCCCAGCCGCCCTGCGCCCAGCCGGGTACCACCTCACTACTTCTTTTCTATGAGATGGACTTCTTTAGCGTCCATATCTGAGTGAGATCATACAATATTTCTGTGCCTGCTTATTTCACTTAGCATCATGTCTTCCAGATCCACACTAGTCACAAATAACCAAGCAATTTCTTCTTTCTAAGAAAGAAAAATAATATCCACATATATTCTGACTCATTTGTAGGTGAACCATTATGTGGCTTCTATATTGTGGTTGTTGTAAATAATGCTCACATGAAGCTGGGAGTAGAGATATCTCTTTGACATATTTGTTTCAATTGCTCTGGATATACACACAGAAACGGGAATCACAGAACATATGATAGCTACATTTTTAGTTGAGAACATGCCGTACTATTTTCCAAAATGGATGTACTAATTTACATTCTCACCAATAGCATACCAGGACTCTCTTTTCTCCACACCTTCAGCAACGCTTCTTATCGTTCATCTTCTCGATAATAGCCATTCCAAGAGATATGAGGTCATATCTCAGCATCAGACTTGGGTTTTGAATATTTTCTCCCAAACAGTGGATTGCCATTTGATTCTCTTATTTCCTTGCTTTGCAGAAGCATTTTAATCTGATTCAAACTCATTTTCTGATTTTGCTTCTGTTGCTTGTGCTATCCAAGAAATAATTGTCCAGGCCAATTAATTCAATGGAAAGGACCTTCCAAATTGAGAAACAAAACTGAGAAGTCAGAAGGATAAAGACAAATAAACTAACTGAGCTGACATTTCCAAATTCTCCAGCGTGAAAGAAAGATATTTTAAGAAAATTAATAAAAACTAAGCAACTTGCTGGAGACAATATTTGTAACATATTAAAGGCAATCCAAAATTTGTATATCATAATGAATAGAATGAAACTAATTTTTAAAAAAGAGAAAAAAATGATGCAAGTGTTGAACTCAGAGAGTAAAACAAATAGCTAATAAAGGTGATAAAGGATAACCAATCTGCAGTCATTAAGCAAATGAAAATTAAAACGATACAATATCATCACGGCAAAAATCAAAAATTGATTGGTAATATGTTGGGAAGAGCTACGAGTATTTAATATATACTTGAACTCAAAAATGAGTGCTTGTTAAACTTTGATATAAATCCACGGGATTTCTTGTTAAAGTGCGAATTTTGAAGCAGCAGGTTGGGAAAGAAGCACAGACTTTCATATCCAAAAATTTCTCATGTGCTATCAGCCCACAAACCGTAATTGGGTACACCTGTAACACACACTTCTACAAGTGTACACTGAGATATTCATTGTGACCTGTACACAGAGATTATTTACTAAGCTATTTCCTGCGGGGTTATTTTTAATTCTGAAAAGTTGAAAATCATCTCAGGGTGTACCAGAAAGGGGTGTCACCACAAACTAAAATATAACCATCTCACGGGGGTATCATGCAGTAGAGGTCAAGAATGAAAAGGATCTGCCTATACTGATATAAAAAAAAAGTCTTCATTAAGAGCGGAGACCACACTGAAGTAGATGGCGCGCAACACAATCCTATTTACACGTTTTCCTGGAAGTAAGAAAGAAAAGCGAAGGTGAGCAGGTCAGGGAACATGCCTAGGTGGTGGGTGCGTTGAGGGAAAAGGTGGTAAGTACTGAGATCAGTGTCCCTGATCACCGGTCAAGTCGTAAGTCGGAGGAACAATTGTCGGCAGGGCAAGGACCCTTCTACACTCGGAATAATAAATATGATTACAGAAGTGTGATGTTTACCCTTTATAATTCCCATTCTGAGTGAGTTTATAGCTTCTGCCTCCTCTCCCACACTTCCTTTGTATATTAAGATGTTTTCTATTCCCTGTCTCTGTTTGTCTCTGTCTCTGTCTGTCTCTCTTTTTCTCTCTCTCATTATTGTAAATAAACAGATAAACTAAAGATATATGGCATGGTTGAATTGAGTTTTGGAGTTTTTAAATTCTGCAGTGAAACAATTACACTATTATAAAAAATGTCAGCATCGCTAAGACTACATTAAAACTTACCCATAACCGACATATGAAGTGTGGAATTAAATTTCTGTTGGGGGAGTATGAGAAATTATGGAGAATAAAGTGAAATACACAAAACATCAACATTATCTTCCTTATTCTAAAACATCATCACTTTGAAAACCTCAGAAATGAGTCTCTCAGGACCATGGAGAAGCACGAAGGCTGCCTGCACTTGCCCCACATAAACGTCAAGGAAGAAAATTAAAGTGCAGTGGCGTTGGTTCCAGGCGCTCGACACGGAGTGCAGCGCCTTCTGAAGCTGGTTTCAAGCGCATTCAGCAGGAGGCGCTGAACCGAAAGTCTGCACATGCGCACCGGGTACGCGCGGACCTTGAGAACTTAGCTGAACTGAGAATTCCAGAATAAAGTTCACTAACTCGTGTAACATTTCGAGAAAAACAGCCCCTCCCGTGCTTCCTGAGACTTCTCACACGACAGTTCAATCTTTGCTGCACCCGTCATAATTCTTGACAGAGAAGAGATGGAGTTAACTGTCTTGTATGCAGTTTAAGCTATAAAAACAGGCACCATCTTGCAAAACATTCAGAGCACATTTTCAAAGCTGCTTTCAATTTGCTGTCTCTCAGACTCTAATCCTAATAAGGCCCAAATAAATGTAATTTTTCTTTGTTC
Source organism: Hystrix cristata (assembly GCA_004026905.1). Classification (NCBI taxonomy): domain Eukaryota; kingdom Metazoa; phylum Chordata; class Mammalia; order Rodentia; family Hystricidae; genus Hystrix; species Hystrix cristata. The sequence goes on from PVJO010026228.1 coordinate 20,544, forward strand.
TCCAGCAGGTTGACTTTATCTCAGCAGACATAAGATTTAGCTTCTTCCTTGCATACCCTGACCGACCACTAAAAACACATTATTCCTCTATTCTAGATATTACATGAGGGTTTTTAAATCAGCAAGGTAGTTGGATGCCTGATATTTAATGATAGCACTATGGACTCATCAAAGTGTTCATATTTGAAATGTTCACGGGGAAGAGATTATACATATGCAAATACATTTTAGAGATATATGTGGTGAAGATAGATTACATTGCTGCAAAGCCACAAGACCGAAGAGTCATTCTAAAGGTTCTAGCAATCCAAACAAATGGCTTACATTCGTCTTGCTAAAGAAGCAAATGAAATGTTTTGTTCAGGATACAATACAATCTGCAATAACGTGGATACTCAAATTAGGGCTCTCCCATGTTCTTCAATGATGTGTTCACTAGATTCTAATAAGAAAACCAACAAATGAATGAGCCATGGGGGAGGCCATAACGTTGGCAAATATCTCTGAAGTACTAAACTAGACAAAGTACTTAAAAGTACTTTAAGGAATGGTAATCTAGTTTATATTCAATTTATTTCATTTCCCTACAAAGCCCTAAGGAACATACTCCATTTGTTGCACAAAAGCCAATTACAGTAATGGGCTGTTCATAAGAGTTCCCAGCTTTCAGAATCAGTTGTTACTATTTAACAGTACACTGTCAGATGGCTGTGAGTCTAATCATTTCTAATTCTTCAGTAACTATGTTTAGAGGATCAACATAAAAACTACACCATTCTCTTAAAATTCAGCATAGATGAACATGAACAAACCAACAGAAAGAGAGAATAAAAAGACCTCGATTCATCATGGAAACAGAAGCACAGAGAATAATTCCATGGTAA
>PVJO010026229.1:0-21433 GCA_004026905.1 Hystrix cristata
CAACAAGAGGCAGAAAGCAGCGAGCTACATAACAAAATGGATTTCTTATGGTATAATGGTTACATTGGCCCAGTCCCTTTACTTTACAAATAAACAACTTGCAGACGGTAATGGTTAAGTGACATTTACAGGGCTATGTGACCGACCGATGGCAGAACTTGACTGAAGGACATGTCTCCTGACACCTAGGAAAAGGACCCCCCGTGACACTACATCACAGCCAGCGGAAGAAACCACTAAAAGACTCACTATAGTTTCCAAAGTCCTACAGTCCTACAGCTCCTTCTTCAAAATATTCTAAGTGCAGAATATGACAGGGCTAAGAATGTAGAGAATTAAATTTTGTAAAACCACAGTATCTTTTTAATGATGGCATCTGTCACTTTTAGAAATAAGGTAAGCCTGACTACAGTTCCGTTCTGTGTGTTAGCTTATCCTCACCAGCAATGTCACCTCGACAACTAAAGCCATCCCTTGGCTTTTTTCTTAAAAACATGTCTCCAGGCAGGGAAAATGATTTGTAGTCTCTGGAGTCAACTGCCGAAGAATAGATTTCCATTACAATGGCCCTATGACAAGTACAATGTGTTAATTTCACAAAACACCCTGCTGACATAAATGACCTGGTCTCCAGAGTCTTTTTAAATCATAGTCTCCTGGTACTATTCAGCTCAGAGCATAAGACTGAGAACAAAAAGAAAACTGCAGTGCAAAGGTAACTGAATGTGGTAATAAGGCAAAAAGCATCCACGATGCTTTCCTTATTTCTGTGAAAAGCAAAGAGCACTATGTGATACCGTTTCAGTGTGAGGGATAACTACTTTGAAATATTACTACATGTATATACGGCTTGTTTGCACATTATTAAAATACCTTACTACACTAATGTGAGAAGCACATACAAATAAGTCTTATGACTCTCAAATTATACTGATGCTCTAATTAACCATATAGACTTTGCCCGGATGCTTCATATAATGCTACCATCAGTAGAAAATATTATGTATAAGGCAATATGCTATCTGAAAATCACCATAACACAGCTGTTCAAATTTCTCAAATGTAAATATTGATAGTTTTGTTATACAACAATTTGGCCACATTTTTCAAATGTGTCAAGTCAAGGTGACATAGAGAAGCTGGAGAAGTCTTAATAAGAAATAAAAATAATTAAAGTGCTGAGAAATGGGGAGCCTGAAACTGCAGGGAAAAGTTACAGGAAATTGCATTATTTTGGTTAGGAAAGACAAGTCTGGAGGGTAATTTAATAACTGTATTCCTATAGCATGTCCCCTCCCGGTAAGTACAATAACAGAGCTCATGTAAAGTACAAAATTATTCCCAGGCTTTTGAACATGTTCAAACATCTTTCTCATTCAACTCAGTCGAAGCTTGCTCCATGAGAATGAGAGCAGGGAATATTTTGCTTTGGCAGCGTGACACATACTTTATGCAGCTCTTTAGAATTACATTTCTCCACTGTTTCTAATCCACATTTTAGTGGCTCTTACTTTAAGGCAGCACCTACCCATATACTTAATGTGGACAATGTTCTTCAAGCTAGTGCATAACGCAATGTCTATGGGAAGCAGCTTGCCTTTCAAGTTGCTATCTTGTATTATGAGCATGTCTTCTACTTGCTTCCAATTTACTACTGAATGTCAGAAGATAAAGGACTTGCGTATCCTAGCAACAGGTGGGTTTTTCTTTTTGTGTGTGCCTCATCCTTAGAGGTTTCCTTTGGATTGCTGCCCACCGTATGGAGTAAAGCAGACTCTGACCTGTCTGGAAGAACACTATGAACGAGGAGGAGAACATCTTTAAGTGTGTGTGCCCTCTTAAGCATGCATGTTACAAAGAAAAGGCACTTAGCATCAGAACTGTCTTACTGAAAATGTTACAATTCTCCAAATAGACACTTTACTCCGACTTTCGAATATATTTTCAGATGGCTGTCCAAATGTCAAACAGCTGTCCAAAGCTGTCACTCACTCTTGTTTACTTCTAATTGCTGCTTAGATGCTTCCTCGAGTACTAGGCCAGAGGTTTGACAAATTTCTTGGATGATTTAATTCCCAAGTTCATAAAAAGGAAAAATTTGAAAAAATCAAATGTCCTCGGCTTTTTCATAATGCTCACTATTTAGCCTCCAGAATGAATTACATTTAAAGATTTAAAAATTATTTTCCATAGTTTAGCTTCTACTTTGGAAACTCCTACGAAACTTCCCTAAGAGAGAAATTCCACTCATATTTATAACCAGATATAGATAAAGAACTTTTATTTTATAAAATCTACTTTGTAATATATTTTCCATTTGTTTTCTCCACATAATATTCTTTCTCCAACTAACGCGAACTCTTAAAATTTGGTGTGCCTCAACCCTGACTGTAAAGGCAAAGTATTGTCACACCCTAGACCCAACCCTAACACTCAAATGAACCCTTTTTAGGCCCTAGACCCTAACCCTGAATCCAAAGGATTGGTATGCCCTCATCTTATCCCTAAAAAATCAGCCTGTTCCTAACCCTAACACAAAACTTTCGGGTGCCCTAACACTAACACTAAAGCCAAAGTATTTTGGTGCCCTAAATTTAACCCTAACCCTCAGTCTGACACTAACCCTAATCCTAACCCTGAAGACAAAGTATTGATGTGGCCTACCCCTAAACCTGAAGCTAACAATAACTAAGGCAAACTCTAAGTATTGGTCTACCTCAACCCTGACTGTAAAGCCTAAGTATTAGCCTTAACCCTAACACTCAAACCCTAAAACTGACCCTAACCCTGAATTCAAAGATTGGTGTACCCTAACCCTATCCCTACGAAACCAACCCACCCCCAACCCTAACTCTACAATTTTGGATGAACATCGCTATTTCAGAAATATATCATCTCTAATTTTTTTCCATGTTCAGCAAGCATTTCAAAAGATTTCAGTGTCTAACAATTTATTTTGTGATCAGTGGGGCAGAAAGAATCCATATGGATTGTTTACATGACAGCATAATCATAAGACTGTAAAGCACAATGTGGATCCGAGGTAAGAGGTATACTGTGTATGTGAGGCCAAGAAGGTTTGCGCTGTATTTTTCTGTAATATATCCTTCAGTTTTCCAGGAATATTGTTTCATTCCTGGAAATGAAACATCTATATGTCATGTAAATGGATGACCTGTGCAATTTGCTTGAAGTGATGTTTTTCATGAGCTTAAAAAAAAAGAGAAAGCCAGAACTGACAGTTTAACCTTCAACCATTTGGAACCAAAATATTTTTGTCTTTTCTTCAAAGAAGAAAGAGGGATTGGGGTTGAGGATTTAGCTCAGCAGTAGAGTGCTTGGCCTAGCAAGCCAAAGGCCCTGAGTTCGATCTCCAGCAGCAACACCCCCCACCCCAGAAAAGAATGAGGGATGGAAGATATCCCATGATGTTTAAAGTGTAAAAACTTATGTGCAAAATAAACAAAAATTCTATGTGTTCAACGTCTCAATTCTAATTCAAAAAATGCAAGTAGGAGAAAATGCCAGCACTCACTGAGATGATTTGTTACAGTACTAAGAAATTGAACTTTTGGAAACTTGAACAGAACGCCAGAGTTGATCAGATTCCCAATGTGCCTCTTTAAGTCCTTGGAGTGTTCTACTAAATAAATAAACAGACCAGCTCTGTTTTCAAAGAAGGAAACAGGTATACAAACAAAATGAAAAACAAACAAATATTTTGTAACTGTGAATTGTCAAGTGAATTTTTCCCTTTGAGGCAACCAAATTCTACCTATAGATGAGCAATTTTAGTCTATTAGAAGGAAACTATTAAGTTTTGGGTTTTTTGTTTGTTTGTTTTGTTGTTGTTGTTTTTACTAAGAACATGTATTGGTACATTGTATACATAATGATCACATTCATCATGGTTATTTTGTACCTGTACACGATATATCTTGGTCCCCCCTTCCCCACCCCTCTCTGCTGTTCCCCCACCCTTCCCTATTTACAGCAAGTTTATTTACATTTTTCCATTTTTTTCCCTTCCTCCTTCTTTTCTTTTCCCCTTCCTTCTTTTCCCACTTCTTCCTTCTAGTTCTCCTCTCTTTTGAATATTATCTTTCTTTTACGTAATATCTATTATGCCTCTTTGTCCTTATTTGCACTTACTGGTTTCTCAGAGAAACAATTTGATGTGTACTCATGAGCGTCTGATTTATTTCACTCAAGAGTATGTTCTCAAGGTACATCCATTTACCTACAAATGTCACTAGTTTATCCTTTTTATGAAAGAGTAGTACTCCATTGTGTAGAAAAACCACATCTTCTTTAGCCATTCATTGGTTGTTGGGCATTTAGGTTGTTTCCAGGACTTAGCTGTTACAAATTGTGTTGCTGTGAAGATGGTTGTGCACATATCGCTGTGGTATGAGGTCCCCAATTCTTCTGGGAAGATGCCAAGTAGAAGAATAGCTGGGTCAAATGGAACTTTTAGTTGTTAATCAGTTTTATAATGACACCAACATACCCAGAAAGTGTCATGAGATTTACACGTGAGTCCCCCCGAGATGGTCATGCCTATAATAGTTTCTGCTAGTTCTTTAGTGGCTGCAAAACAGACACAAGCCACAAAAGCCACCGGAACTCTCCCTGCAGAATGTGCAGGATAGTGTGCCTGTGTGACTGGGTTGTCTGCTATTCCTGCCTCCGTCCTGAAGTTTGGAAGTAAAATATTATGATATGTATATTTAAAGAAATGTGGGGGGAAATAAAACATACATGAATTGCATGAGATAATCATTTCAATTTAGTTTTTCTGTCTTACAGTATGCGTGAATTTGTAGTAATTAACAAATTTAGCTCAACTTTTATATTCTCAATCTGGCCACATCTTGCCTTTTAGTTTTGCCTCTCTGAATGTCCCTTTAGCTCCATTGGCCTCAGTCCACTCACTATACAGCAGTCGTCATGAACTGTTCTCCACAGCGCTAACCATAAAACCCCATTTCCTGTCATTTTCTCTGTTGCCGCCATTGTCTTCACTTTGAATGATGTCTGCTTATGATTCCCACCCCAAACTTGAGCCAGCTTTCAAAAGTCAACACAAATGTCCCTAGTAACCGACGCCTTATTTTTTTCCCATCTTCTGAGGAAAACTCAATTGCTCCCTTCTCTGTGCTCCGCATCACATTCTCTATGCTTCCACTTGAACATGTCATGTTGTATTGTACTTTTACAAATGTATCCAAATGTTTTAATAGTCTCTTATTCCTGGTGGACTGCAACTGTATCTATTAGCACATCCTTCCACTCATGCCTGGCACAGATTAGCATTCCATAAATGTTTCTTAAAATAATTCGTAGTTGCAAATGTGTCTATCAAAAGTTGCAATCGTTAACAAAGAGAAATCATCAAGGAATACAACTTTAGCAAACTAAAGCTTGTGCTAAATTTAAATTCAGAGTCATTGCACATAATGTTTTGTCTGTTCAACATTAAATAAGATCTTATAATTTGTTTTAGTACAGTTATTCCTTTAGCATGGATTTTTAGGCCTAACATAAATTGTCTGAAACCCAGTTGTGGCCTGTCATCTTTGGCCTGGTTAGTTGTTTGTGGTTGTTTGTGAATTAACGCACTTTTTCCTCCATCTCACAGCCCCTAAATCCAACACACCTCATAGCTGCTGATCACTAGAAAACCTAATGGTCAATAGCAGAGTCTTGCATGTTTTAGTATTCTCATTTGTTTACCTTTTCTTTGAGCTAGCCAATCCACAACAGCCCAGGGTAAACCTAAGGTGTAGAGCCCCTAGATACCTTAGTAAAGACCAAGTTTCATGGGTTCTTCCACTTCCTCTCACTGGTTGAGTTCTGGAGACACCTTGGTAGCCACCCATCCGGACCACTGACCCCTCCAGCTTGTGAGTCATGAATGACTTCCAATCCACACACCCTGGTTTCACTTCCTCATTATATGTCACCGACATCTGCTTGACCTAGCTTTCTGCCCATCAGGGCTGTCTTAGAAAATGGCTCTCTTGGTTTGTGGCTACTCTCAAGAAAGACCAGACCAAATTAGAAAGAGATCCTACAGCAGAAAATTTTACCCAATGTGTATGTAACAATAACTCAGAATTTTAGGGAAAAGTTTCAGCACTTATTCTGTGGAATAATTCTATATTATATATATAAGATCATAATGATTAAATAGATGCTAGCCCATTACAACCTTATTTCAATGTTATCCTACTTTTGTAAATATTAAAATCAGCTATCAAAAATTGGTTGCTTCTTGTTGAACAAATTTCTGGTGATACTTATTTTACTTTTACTGTAAGACATACAGTGAGAATGTACTATATGAATATGAAAACAATATTTACAGACATTTAAACTCTTAATGTTTTAAGCCAGTCATATGAAATATAAATTTTTACATTATGAATATAAGCAGTGGACTCTTATATACCCACCAACCCAACTCAACATTTACCAAATGTTTCATCTAGTTCTTTCTTTCCTTACCACAGTATTTAAAAGCAAATTCAAGATTTAGATGCCAGAACCTAGGTGCGAGGTGTGTTTATTTTCAATGGGCATTTATTGCTTCCAGGGTTTTTTTTCAGTGGGTAGTGCTAGAACACACTTTTGAACAGAAAAAAAAGTTCATGTGCATAGGCATAATTAAAAACGAGCGCTATAGGATTTTTAATGACCTTCCTTGATTTTATACTTCTATAGAGGCTCCTCAACTTACATCTAATCGCGTCATCATGAATTCAAAATAGTATAGGTCAAGAATGCACTTGATATACCTAAGCTGCAGAAGGTCATAGCTTATCGACATAGTACACTGTGTCAAGTCAGTAGATTACCGTGATGATCTTAGACTGGAAGTTGCATCTCACTGCTGCTGCCCAGCATCGTGAGAAAGAATCATGTAGCAATCAGCAGCCTGAGAAAAGATCAAAACTTAAAATTTGAAGTATAGTTTCCACTGAATTCAGGTTGTTTTTGCCCATTGTAAAATTTAAAAATCCTAAGTCAAGCCATTGTGAAGAATTACAGTATCTGTTTTTTTTTCTTTTAACACTGAAAAAAATTGATTTCTAAAATGTTAAATGTCATTTTTATTTTCACGATCCTATAATATATAAAATATCATTACAGTAAATTATTATTGTTAACAGACTACTAAATTCAGTATTGTTTGTAGATCTACTTCTCTTTACCATGTAGTTGTATCACAAATTTGATACACAGATTCACTCATTTCAATTTATTTTCATTTTTCATGAGTTTCAAATTTAATTCTTATATCTTGTCAATTTAAATTTATTTTAACTGATATGTAAAATATGTAAAAGTTATACATATTTATGGAGTATTGTGTGGTGTTTTAATACATGTATACATTGCATAATATTAAGTTGGGTTAAGCATATCTTCTCAAACATTTATCATTTCTTTATCATTTCATTTATGATAAAGACATTCAGAATTCATTCTTCTAGCTTTTTGAAATTTACAGTTCCTTATTGTTACCTATGTCCAATTCACTGTGCAACAGCACATCAGAACATCTTACACCTATTACAACTTACGCTTATCTATTATAACTCCTATTATTATAATATCTGTTATAACCCATTGATCAACCTCTCTTTTCCTTCTCTTCCTTCTATTTTCACAGCCTCTGGTAATTCTCAACAACTGCCTGGTCTTGCCCTTCCTCTTTCTCTCCTTGTGCTAGGAATTGAACCCAAGGCCTCATGCAGGATAAGCAAAGGTTCTACCAGTGAACTACACCCCTCACCCCTACTCTGAACTTCTATAAGATCAACTTTATCACATTTAACATATGAGATCATACAGTACTTATCTTTATGTCCCTGGATTATTTCATTTAACATAATGATCTCCCATTCCATCCATATTGTTGCAAACGACAGGATCTCATTTTTTAAATGACTGAACAGCATTCCGTTGTATATTTGTACCATATTTTCTTTATGTATTTATCAGTTGATGCAAACTAAGGGTGATTCCATACCATGGCAATTGTGAATAGTTCTATAATAAACATGGGACTGCAAGTGTCTTCAGCATTTTGATTTTATTTTCTTTAGAAATATATGCAGTAGTGGTTTGCAGGATGATAAGGTAGTTCTACTTTTAATTTTTTTGATGAAACTTCATACTATATTCCATAATGACTGAATTAATTTACATTCCAAACAGTGATCATGGGTTCCTTTTCCCTCATATCCTCGCCAGCACTTATAACAATCATTCTTACTGCAGTCAGGTGCTAGCTCATTGCGATTTTGATTTGATTTTTTCCTGATCATTACTTGATATACAGCATTGTTTTGTATACTTGTTGACTATTTGTATATACATATGCATGTATACATATAAACACGGGAGAGTATATGTACTCTACATATAGAATAAGAAATAATGGATAACTAAGACGAAAGAATTGAGCATGTATCTTGCCTTGAATGTGAACTGTACTTCAGGGATACCAAAGTCATACTTGATGAAAGTGTGTGTGTATATATATATATATATATATATACACACACACACACATTTATATATATATATATACACACTTATATATATATAAGTACGTGTGTGTGTGTGTGTGTGTGTGTGACTTGAGATCTGTCTGTTCTGGATCTACAGTCCATTTTAAAATCAGGTTTATTTTTCTACTGTTGAGTATTTTGTGCATTTAGTAAAGAAGGGTTCTAAACATTCTATAAACTTTAGGCACTGCAAAACCTGGATCCCACTGAACTTATCCAATGAGGCTAATGGACCATAGTTAAAGATACAAAGGTTTCTTTGAGAGATTTAGGGAAAGGAGAATGGAGAAAATACATAGAAACTTTGAAAGGATAATAGGAAATTTTCAAGGATAGAAAAAGTATAGTTTCCTAAAAAGTAGAACATTTATCTTTTAGAAACATGAACATTCTGATTGTTGAATTATTTTCTCATATATTTACAGTCTACTTACCTTTATATAGTAGTTGAGTCTGGTGGCAATAAAAGTAAAATTCTAACAGATAAAAGAAAAATTTAAAAGTCACAATCCAAAAAATGAAAATAAGTTTAAGAATTCAAGACCAACCCCCCACACACACACCAAATGGCACTATTTTGCAGGCCATAAGTAAGAACATAAACTTTAATCTGCACTGTAAATTCGACTAAGCTTCCAGGCATCAAATAAATGGGAAAACATTGTCATGTACATAGTTCTCCTGTCAAAATCAAAATCAGATCACTCTCCCAGAGGAATAAAAACTTCTTTGGTTTTTTTACCTCTAAAAATGTTGTAAGGGACACTTTAATGTAGCAATAGTGAGTGATGTAGCAGGCAAAGTTTTCTAAATGATCATGCAGCAAACACAGCAATAGGTTTGAATTACCTGCTTCCATGAAAACTGCACAGTGTATTTGCTACTCTGCGAAAGCTGCACCAGACACTTGTTATTCCGGAAGTCCAGGATTAATTTCTGAGAGTAGTTCTTGCTTCACGATTCTTTTGAAGAAATAATAATCTCTCATTAAGGACAGTTAATCTCATATCCTACCCTTTCTAGAACAGGGGCAGTAGTTAGGGTAAAGTAGGAGCAGATTTGACAGGGAAACCCCAAAATACATGAGGTAGGAGTTCATTTTTCTCTCTCACAGTAGTAGTGATTCCAGATTTGCAGCTCAGTTTGCTAGAAAAGTTCATCCCAGGCCCTAATCCTTCCGTACTGTTGCTCTGCTACTGTCGTGAGCCTTCGTGTCGATGTCTGGCATAGCTAACACTTCTTCCTACATTAAAGAAATGAATGCGAGTTCACCCAAGGTAACCCAGTCAGACCCCCTCTCTTCAGCATGCAAAGCAATTACACAACCAAAAGGGCTAATTAATTTCAGTGTCTGAGAATGTTAACCAGCTTACCAACTGCTGCCATCAAGACTCTCTGGAGCTGTTCCAAGTGTGGTCCTTCAGCATTCTCTTGACTCTGGATGACTGTCCCTTTCTGCCCAAGAAATCCCCTTTAGTCAGTTTCGTGCAACAAGATTGTCTGGAAGTACTGAATTAGCTGTCTAAAGGCAAATCTATGTTGTAAATGAACATGAAATAAGATGCAGGTATTTATTTTTCCTTTCATCCTTTCAAAAAGGGTTAATTTTATACTATAAGTACCTTTGTTACCTTTTATTTGATTAGAAAAGTAACATGTCTTTGATTCTGCAATATGGAAAAATCTTAATATCCTGCTTCGTTACACACAAACTCTAGTCTCAAAGTTTTAAAATGTACTTTTTCTAAATAAGTCAAGATTCTGAGTCCATTAAGTGGACTGATAAATGGTAAATTAAGGGGAAGACTAAGGTAACATAAAATAATAGAACACTTGTCAGTATCGCCAGTGAAAAATGTGAAATAAAGCAAAATGATTTTGGAAGCTGACCAAATAGTTTATTGTTTTGGTGAGGACAAAAATCTTGGCCAAAATGATACCAACAAAAAGGGCAAAATATGGATATGTGAATATATTGTTTATCGTCATGATGTAGATTTGTTCATGAAGTTGGATTATGCAGTGTCCCCTGGTCCAGGGTATGACACTCTCAATCAACAACTGAAAGGCAAAATTATAAATGTTTTCATAGCCATGACAGGATCATGATGAGGTAAATGAAATATGAGAGTGAGATGAAAAGACATGATTGTGGAAGCTATAAGTCATTTTGAGAACATCAATTCATTTACCTGTGATGAAAATTACAGTGTTGAGATAAAATAAACGACAATAACATCCCACATCTTTCTTCAGTAAAATAGTTATTTGAAGAATATTTCTCTGAAACAGAAAGAGATGGACCAGAGACCTTTCGATTCTTGATATGAACAAGAGATATGACCTTCTAACAAAGAGCCCAATTATCAAAATTACCACCAAGAGTACTCTTAAATGGTGGGTTTTACCATCTACTTGTGACATTCTTGGACTCTCTCTTCATTAATAGCTGAGATGGCTAACAAGAAAGAAAAAAATTTTAAGTGGTGCTACTTGTATCTCTATATATCAAAAGTTATGGTGACACCGTGGTAAAGAAGGATATTTGCACAGACAATGAACCCAATATGTAGTGTGAGCTGCCTTTGATCCCTTTGATTGTCTCCTAAAATTAATTGCAGTTTGTACAATAGCAAATTATTAGAGAATGACACGAACATAACTTCCCTTTGGAGTCTATTTGTTTGGTTTTGATACTAAGTTAATTTTTAAAATTTAAACAGACAACAAAATTCACAAAAGTTTTTAAGGCAAATAGGAGATCACAAAGCTTTTTTTTCACTAGCCATGGAAATTTGAGCTATAATTTACAACCAGACCAATTTGTTTTATGGGCTCAAGTGACACAAATCCCATGATCACAAGTGGTCCACAGATGTATGTTAATTTGAACATAATGCATTTCGGACACTATTTTCAGATTGTTGTTATTTTCTTCTTAGTAAGTTCTGTTTGATCTAGAAATAACAAATGTGAACAAGTACTGATGAATTTAATTACATCTGTGATTTCTGAATTCCAGCATCATGACTCTCCAAGGAAATCTTAGCTCTGCAGAGTATGAATGACTGCAAGGTCCCTGTTGCCTTTATTTATAATGTAAGCTCCTTGATGAGCATGACTAATAATTTGATGTGCCTCAAGATAATTAAAATGCACAAAGCAATGCCAAATCATATTTGGGGAGTAAATGAATGACTTGCCAAATTTACTCCAAAGCAGAGATTTTTAAGAAGTCACGTGTCAGCTATTATTGCTCACAACTGCTTTTTCATTGGTGCTACTAAACATATCATTGAAAAAATAAATGATGTGTCCTAGGGGAGTGACATTTCATGTTATCCTTCAGGCCCTCACAAACAAATCCCACATTCTGTGATTTATATTTAGATCAGTTGATCCATTATACTTTCTTAAATATGTAAGAAGCATGTGAAAGATTGGATCAGAACCAAATCTTGCCAATGAGACAAGTCAAGTATGGCCACTTACAATTCTGTGATTGTAAGACATTCCTCAATCTAAGACACTTTCTTCAATGGCAAAATGAGGATAATAACAAATGCCTCACTAGATATTTGCGAAAATTAAATGAGTTAAAATAGGGAAAGTACCAACCAACATACCTGGCAGACATGAAATGCTTAATAAATGATAATTACTCATCAATACACAGTGGAACACTGTAGTGAATATTAAGAATAACCAACTTTGAGTTCTGCCCCAAACTTTTCCATCTACTTTGAGTATGCAAGTTCTACTCACAAGTAAATAAAAGTAAAAATAAAAACCATACTGTACAACTGCTATTGCATAGCATAGAAAATGTCTACTATATATGTCACAAAAGAGAAAAATCAAAGAAAATAGAATCCAAAAAAGAAATCGGATGAGGCAGAATGTGAAGTGGGCCATACAGAATGAGCAGAATTTCAATATAGTGAGAAAGAAATATGGGTCAAGGAAAGGCACCAGGCAAAAGGCAGAAGTGTGCAAACTGGAATGTGGAAGCAGCGGTGAGCAAGACACGTATGGGAAGCAGTGAGGAGAGGCCCGACTGGAGAAGAGGCTCTTTCAGGAAGCAGAGAGAGATCAGTTCAACTACTGCTCACTCCAAATAGAGGAAAAGCTGCAAGGACCAAAAGAAAAATTTATTTCTTTTGCAGCAAAAATAAAATTTATTGTAGCTATTGGGATAGAGCAATGGTGGAAAAATATGCTTAAGGAAAATTAATATTTATGCATTAGTACTACTAATACCAAATTATGGGTTGTGATGATATCTCAGATGAAGACTCAGCCAACCCTACAAGGGTTTGAAGCTGGATTACTCACGCCGTTGACTCCCTGAGTAATGGGACCAGGACTTAACTATTACCAGACTGATTAATCACTGAATATAGGCCACCATGAAAAAACTGTGAGTAGGGTGCGTGGCTCTTTGAGCTGAGGCAGTCCCTGAAAGGAGCTGACAGCTGACGGCCACCTTCTGGCTGCAATCTCAGCCCCTGAGGAAATAAGGTCTCCATTCCCAAAGGAGAACTCGGGCAATCAGCACAGCATTCACCACAGCTGTCCATAGACAAAAGCAGACGAGTGAGGATGGTGACGCAAGGTCTAGTCTATTTCACTTCCATTATTCCCGTCATCGGTTTAGTGCTCTACTGTAGTTTCTTAAAAACATTAAATGTGATTTCAATTCCATTACAGAAAAATCTCTTAAAATTCTCTTTCCCTATTTCTTTCTTCTTTAATGTCTCATATGAACGTTAGCACCTTTGCATCTTTCTCCCAGCAATTCAAACTCACCCCAGTTGCTGTGGCGTCCATTTGCCTCTTTCAAATCGGTTCCAATCTCCTCCACTTGGAATGCTCTTTGTTGTCAGCAAACAGCATTCTGGCTCGTTTATGCTTCTTTCTAATTTTACTCCATTACTTTGATATTTTACAGCAAAAGTCCAAGAACACACTCTATAGTATCACTTTTAATGGATGATAAATGAACGAGTCAAGGCACCTCTCAGCTGCCTGACCATTTCTACGGCAGTCAGTTTTGCACAGGCGTAACCAGCAGCAGCCCTGGACCAGCAAGAGTTGGGAGCAGTAAATAAAGGCCCCCTTTTTCCTGGTGACAGTTCTTAGGTACAATGTATATGGTTCATCAGAAGGACCTTGCGAGATTGAGTCCCAGTTGGTCACAGTGGCAAACCTGAGAACACTTAGCTTGATTTTGCCTCCTTCCTTGGTCTTCTATTTCCTGGGATCACTTTCCCAAACTATCTGCATATAAATTCTTGTCTCAGGCTTAGCTTTCTGGAGAGAACTCAGACAAAAGCAAAGATAACACATAAATGAATGAAGGAATGAACATAAAGGACGGGTTGGGGATTTAGCTCAAGTGGTAGAGCGCCTGCCCAGCAAGCACAAGGCCCAGAGTTCGATCCCCAGCGCCCATCCCCCCAAAAGGAATGAATATGAAAGAGACTCTTTGACAGACACAGTGTTCCTGAGCAATGAAGGAAACTGGAAAAATCCATTTCCTTTTACTTCTAAGATATAGACAGGACTATATTTTTCCACTGTTCTATACAACACTTTAAATACTTCGGACACGGTACAAATGCAGATCTACAATCTGAACTTTCTGATGTGTGTGTGTGTGTTTTTAGATACCTAGAATGCTTTTGTGCTCAAATTAGAGTTTCTAGATATAACAACAGCTCTTGTCAAATTCTGCTGTGTGTGTACGTGTGTGCATGTGTGTGTGTGTATGCATGACCATGTTCTTGCACAAGGTTCATACAGGCAGGAAGAAAAGGAGTTAGATGTGTGCCTTACGAACAGTGATGACTCAGAAGTGTAAATTAAGTCACTGTCCATTCCTTCATAGGCTTTTAGATGAAGAAATGGCAAACAGAACAAATGTGACAATATAAATTAACTTGCAATTTTGATAAACACCTGCTTTTAAGCATTTACATAGAAAATACAAACTTTCATCCGATAAAGAGTTACCAAATTTTTGCAGCCTCTTTTCAAAGTGATCTTTTAAAATCACTCATTTAAAGAGACTTAATTTTCTTAAACTTTT
This sequence comes from Hystrix cristata, assembly GCA_004026905.1. Lineage (NCBI taxonomy): Eukaryota > Metazoa > Chordata > Mammalia > Rodentia > Hystricidae > Hystrix > Hystrix cristata. The sequence goes on from PVJO010026229.1 coordinate 14,674, forward strand.
GAAACTAGAGATGAGTGAGCATGAACAAGTCATTTACAACTAGAATTAGGCTTTTATTGCAATGACTTATGATGTTTTCCAGGTGTACCCACCTTCCCCTCCTGTCATTCTATACTCCTGTCATTCTATACATTCTCTATACTTACCAGCTCTCCTTCCTGTGTGTTCATTTTAGAGCCCTGAATCAAAAAAAAAATTAAATTATTTTAAAATCACACTATAAAGTCAGTTACTAGTATAACATGCTATCAGAAATGTGCATTCAATAGATATGAGAGGTATAAATGGAACCACAGATTCCTGTGAGTGCTGGGTTAGGTGGGAGATGCTCTATTTTCCTTCTGCATTAGATCAGATTTCCCTCTCCTGCTAGCTAGTAACCATGACAGCGCCCTCCTTCTCAGAGTCATTATTTTTCCTTGATCAAGTTTCATTGCCACTCTTCAAATCAAATGCCACCACATATACAATATTTTAAAAACTACGACTTTTTAATGATCATATACCTATTTACATAAGATAATATTGTGTACAAAATTTTAGATTTGATTTTGAAATTTAGTTTTGAATTGTGTACTAACAGTGGAGTTTGAAGTCAAGGTAAGTCTCTTTTTCTTTAATATTTTCTAAATTGGAGTAATTGACCTCAATATAAAGATACAGTGTTTTGGCATTCATGATATAGACTTTGTAAATATTATTACTTCCAATCTAAAAAATTTGGAATAACTTTAGTATTTTCAAAGACATAATGTATGTCAAATTTCTGATTATGCGTTATTTCATTTAAAACACTGAGCCAAATTAGAACTTAAAAAATAGATTTCCAAAAAGATTTCCAATAGATTTCCAAAAAGACAATTTTAAAATACTTTGTGCTTGAATTTTGTAATTTACATCTTTATTAATATCACCAAAATTTCTGTGACAGTATACATTGCATCTGACCTTTAGTGGTATAAAGACAATAACCTGACTCTCTCATTGTGGATCCTGCAATGGTTTCAAATTCACATTTGGTAAATGTGTTTTCGAAGCACTACAGTATTTCATTGAAACCAAAGGGTAGTAATCAGATAGCCCTTGGATGATGTTATAAAGGAAAAAAAATTAAGTGGTAGTGAAACAGTTTTTATTTTCATTGCTTACTACCAAGTTTAAAGAATGTGTTATGTATATGTACCAACTCCCCGTGATGAATTTACTACAAAAACTTACTAATAAAAATTAAAATTACAAATGAAAACAACATAAAAGTATAGGTAGAGCAAAAAGTTTAGAATATTTTAGAGATTTTTTTTTCTTCAAGGGTCTTCTGTAGCATATCATTATGTTTTCTATTTTGAAATTCAGACACCTTAGCCTTCCAGTCTTGTAAAACTTTTGAGATTTATTCTGTCATCTATATGTAATTTTATCTCTTCTTTTGATCCTGCTTTGGTATTTCATTCCCTAAATAAACTGCAATATTACAATATTACTTATTGCCAATGTTTGTATTCAGTTTAAAAAACTGGTAAAATGATCTCAAATTTGGCTTTGGTTTTCTGCTAAATGAGGAAAATTCTCATTATCATGCACATAAAGTTTCTTGGATAATTTTTTTGGATGCTGAACATGCACTGCTTTGCCAATAACTGAATCATGCATTATGAGTTCAAAAACGGTACACCAATATTTTTGTGATTAGTGTACTCTATAATGCCTTCAATACATGATTGCTAACTGTATCTATAAAAATTATTTCAATTCATAAACAGTAACATCATTGATGTATATTTCACTTTTTATTTTTAGTAACACACTATAAATGCTACCAAACGTATACTCAGTCTCAAACTTTAGTTGGTTTTTAGATCCCCAAAAAGCAATATAGAAATTTGCAGAATCATTGCAGATAATGAACGAATCAGTATGCAATGGCGTTTTCATCTTTTTGTTTGTTGTTGTTGTTGTTTATTTTTTTGGAGACAGGGTCACCCCCATGTACTGCAGGTTGGCTTTAAACTCACTATGTAGTCCAAGTACTGGTATTACAGGTGTGTGCTGTTAGGCGCAGTCTTATTTTGAAGAATTTATGTGTAATAATTTTTACAAACTCCTTATTTGGTAAACTCCAAACTGTCTTTGGAGAACCAAACTTTCATACTAATCCAGGTTATGTAGTAGAATCAGTGGACGGTATGTTTAGTATAATAAATCATTTATGATGTTTTGGTTCCTTTTTCTTAGAATTTTGCAGTAATTGTTTTCTGTAGATTCACAGTAAATTCACTCAGGCTTCACCTGTGACTACAGTCCTGTTTTACCTACACTAGAAACTCTGAGGTGCTTCCCACTTTTTCTAATCTCCCATTTATTTATTCTAAAATTGTATTCAGTGATTACAATAGTTCTGTTAACTTTTGCAATTCTTTTTTTACAGCAATCGTTGAAAAAAACTTCAGTAATGCCACCCAGTATAATTTAAAAAAGGTATATGAAATGAGCTAAAACATAAAAGGTTGAATTTAACCGTGTAGTAATACCAAAATTTTTAAAAATTAGATATTCATTGAGTATATCATCTGCAAAAATAGCATCTTATTTAGAGGCAAAGCATAGTTTAGAGATGGTCAAGTCAACAAAGTTTTTGAGTTATCAGACTTGCTTCTCTTTCATAAGTTAATGCGACTATATATATATATATATATATATATATATATATATATATATGTATATTATTACAGTAACGTATTTTGTTCCCTCCATCGGCCATAAAATTGACATCATATGTGCACCTTTCTAGAATAAAACTCTATCAGAAAGTTGTCAATATAAATATGGAAATAGCCCACTTTGAAGACAGTAATTATAGTAAAAACACTGACATTGTTACAATGTGAAAAGATATTTGGGATGTGAATATTGTTCTGGTGTGACGATGTTATATAGTGCACAGCCTAAACAACTCAACATGACAGCCCTATGGACTGGAATCTGAAACTTAATTAAAAGTCGTGAATGACTGGCATACATTTCAGACAGAGTTTGTTGCCTTCGAACAAACTGACCATACTTAATTTGTAAGACTGGGACCAAGACAGAATTCATCTTTATGGGCAGGAGAACCAAAAACATTAAAAATTAGATGTTTGTAAACACCTTTCACCAAATGAATAGAAAAACCAAAGAGAAAAATCTATTCTATAGAGAGGGTGGGAAAGATGGGAAGAGAGTCTTGAAGTTATCCTAGTGCCTAGATCCAGGCCATGCCAGAGACCTGGCTATACCTCTAATTCTGGGTCCCATAAGCCACTTTCCAATCACTGACAGAAAGCGACATGAAAAGACAGAAGCACTCACATGCACGCACATGTTTGCTCATGTATAAGAAGAAGTATCAGGTACCACTCCATTGTCATGAAGACACAGTCCCCTGGGAACAGATATTTTCTGACTTTTGCCCAAACACTTGAGTACTGTTTCTTAATTATCAAAGCGTTAAGTGACAAGACACCCAAGGTCCCAGAGAAAGGAACAAAATACCCCATGAGTTAACAGAGGCCATTCTTCCTGGGTGCTATTATCCCTAAACATGCCAGACCAGGTTCTCCTCTAGAGGAGCAAAGTGCCCCAGGGAAGAAAGAGGCTGAGATCGCTGTTCCTCCTTCTGAGGTTTAACATAATTAGAACCTTCCTGATGGATTGTGAGGGCATCCGGAAGCAGATCTGACCGGGGGAAGAGGAAGTTCAACCATGGAGCAGAGAGCTCCTAGAAAGGGAGACACTGAATTTCCTGTTAATGGGAGCAAAGGGTGACCTGAGAGCTTAGGTGGAAAATAAAAGAGATATATCCATATTTTTGCCACAATAAAGTCATATTACTCAAGATTCTAATCAACTTCTCCTTCGGATTAAATTAGCTAGTTATCTTCCTTAGGTGCAAACAAGGGAGTTCTAATTAGTATAGAAAAGTTATATTTCTATACTAATATACAACCTAATTTAAGCCCGTGTCCACGTTACCTATTTTATAAGTGTATTCTACCTCTAACTATTACTGTTTTATAAGTCTGTAAACTGCAAAACTGTGTATTGCATATTCAGGAATGATAATAATGCAATATAAAATATTTAAGTCTCCCCATGCATGACAAGCTTTTCCCCCTGGAAAAGTAAAACAAATAGGAATGTCTTCCGTCAGTGGTCAGAAATGATTTCCCACCTCAATAGCATTTCCACACACCTAGTTTATGTGGAGATTGTAAAATTAATGCAGAGCAACATGTTGGTATCTGGAAAGTTGTTATTTAAAATCTACTCTTCTATCTATTCAATGATTTCACAATAAATCAACTGTCTTTGCTATGCAGTAAAGTATCTCTGTTAAACAACAGGTCGATTGGCTAAGCATCACAATTTTGTTCTTCTCTGTAAAATGTTATAGTAAGTAAAATTATATTTTTATTGTTGCATTGCTTAAAGAACACTGGCGCAATAGCTTTGATTTACTAACCTAATTTACACCCATATGAACTACCACTTTCAACAGCATTTATCTTCTCCTTTAGTCATCCCCGTCATTTCTAAATACCAGTGTTGTAGCTCTCTGTAATACCATTATTTTTCTTCAATCTTGAAAGAACAAAGACAACTTCACAAATACGTTATTTGTTGTATACCTTTGGAGAGGGTTTAAATATAAACAAAGTTGGTTGTATAGTAACTTTAGGCTTTTTAGAGTGTTAAATAAATAGCTTATTTACATATATTTTAATTTCAAATGTTTGATTACACTCCCTGTTGCAAATGAACTATTTGGAAGAACATTGTGAATAAGTTAGTTATTAATATATAAAGCTGATACAATAATATTCATCTTGTTATTCTGCTCTTGTTGCCAGATATTTTAATACTTACCAAACTGATATAAAACAGTAGTGGTGCTAGCTGAATATTAGGAAATATTTTGGCAAATTCTTTTAAAATGAGAAAATCAAATGAGTAAAAGTGTACTGTTTCCTGGGTCAAGACATACAAGGCATATTTCTCAGGAGTCTAAATGCTACCTACTGGTAAGAAGTTTCTCTATAGATCCTATTAAAAAACAAAAACAAAAACCAAACAAAATCATAGGGCAAGTTAGGATTGAGCAAGATATATTTACAAGCTTTGAAAGAGAAAGTGAAATATATTTCCAGTCTAAAAATTGGTCAAGGGGTTGGGGATTTAGCTGTGGTTGGGGACTTAGCTCAGTGGTTAGAGTGCTTGCCTGGCAAGCACAAGTCCCTGAGTTCGCTCCCCAGCACCAGCAAAACAAAACAAAACAAAACAAAACAAAACAAAACAACAACAAAAAATTGGTCAGCATAAAATAAACACTATGCCATAGTTTAAAATAGTCTAGACAATTAGGTAGCAGTTTGAATGGAACAATACAATAAAATAAAACCAAACATCCAAATTCAGAGAACTATCATCAGTTAGCGAAATAATATAAACTTCGTAAAGTAATGGAAATTCACATGAGAAATAAAAATGCTTGCATGGAGAGTGTGTGTGTGTGTGTGTGTGTGTGTGTGTGTGTGTGTGTGTGTGTGTGAAAGAGAGAGAGAGGATTTTAGGAATTCTTGTTTCTATTTTCCTTTTTAGCTGGAATTTTCTCTTGATTTAAGGCCTCAGGACCACCCATTCAGATGTCCCTCCTCTGACCTCCATCCTTACATTTTTCTATCACAGGACTTTTATATGACACTGTAACTATTCATTCACATCTCTCCTCATTGAATCAGGACTGTGAATCAATTCTTTTTTATCTCTGTCCCAGTGGCTAGCACAGTGCTCTCACAAAATTACTGTTCTTAATTATTTATTAGAGGAATGAGTAAACTGTTTACAATTCCTACAAATTCCAAATAAGTGAATGAAAAATATTCGTTTTACTTGGCTCTCAAGACAGCACAATTTCCTTGTTTTCGCCCTTAGTCATTACTGTTCCTTTTTAGACTCTTTCACTCATTCCATGTCATTGCTCATATCTCTTGAGGTTGGAATGGACCAAGACTCAGTCCTTAGGTCTTGTCTTTCTTATCAGTATGCAAATCTTTGAAGATCTCATTCTGTCTCATGTCTTCACATCAACTAATGCCTCACAAATGTGGAGCTGCAGCTCAGACCTCTCCCTAGAGCTCTGGCACATGCATTCAACTGCTCCACTTAGATATCTAATGAGCATCTTAAACTTAATCTTCCACAGTGAAACCCCTCATTTCCGGCCTACCCAAATTTCAATTGAGTTGAATGGCAACAACTGTCGTGCTTATGGATCTAAACTGTGGAATTACTCTTTCTTTCATATCCTATATTCAATATGGCAGCAAATACACTTATCTCTGCTTTGTAAGTATATCCAGGATTTGACAACTCTTTACTGCCTCCACTGTTGTCACCGAAAAGCCCTTTTATTAGTGGTTTTCTTGCATCTGCCTTCTCTAGCTCTTTTTTTTATTATTATTATTTTTATTTTAAACCAAGAGCATGTATTGGTACATTCTACATACAATGGTCACATTCATTACGTTTATTCTGTACCTATACATGATGCATCTTGGTTCTCCCCCCTCTCCCCCGCCCCTCCCCTCTGCTCCCTCCCTCCCTATTTACAGCAGGTTCATTCATCCTTTTCCATATTTTCCCTTTCCCCTCTCTTTCCCCTGTTGCCTTTCTGCTTTTCCCCTTCTTTCTTTCTAGTACTCCTCTCCTCTGCACACCATCCTCC
>PVJO010026230.1:0-21423 GCA_004026905.1 Hystrix cristata
ACCCCAGGCATTTACCCCAGGTCTGGCTAGGACCCTGGACATGCCAGAGTGCATATCAAAGTAAATTCTTTGTTGATAGTAAAACTTCCTGCAAGGTTAGCCAGACCTTGGAAGAACAGGCACACACTGGGAAGGTTAGACCTTTGTCACAACACAGGCATTCCAACCAACTCTCAATAACCATATAATGAATCTTACATTAGGTCATCATCTTCTTTTTTTAAATCCAGTCTGACTGCATGAGACATTGTTGGTGGTAATAGCTGGGGGAGGCTTGAGGAAGGGTTTCTGCTAGCACCCCGTAGGTACAGAGCAGAGATAATGCCAGCACCTGACAGCACACACTACATGGGACCCATATGACACAGAATGTCAATAATGGCCAGGGTCCAGAAACCCCGATTTGTATTAATCTGTTTTAGTTGGTTTAGTGTCTGTGACTCTTGAGTTATTTTATTGTTTTCTTTCGGGTTTATAATATACGTGTACCTATTTAACTTTTCACAGTTTGTGTTCAGGCAGTATCATAGTCTGTCACTTATAAAGCCTTGTAACAGGATTCTTCATTTTTCCCTCCTGGCCTTTGCGCTAGGGTAATACGTTTTACTTCTGCATGTTACAGCCCTTACAGTATCTTATTTTTATATCACACTGAACAGTTGAATTTCTTTACATTTTTTAAATGGCTGTACTGATGTGCATCACACTGCATGTTTGAGGTGTACATTTTGAACACATTTGATCTATTTATGCACTTTCTGAAGCCATCGCACACAAGCACAATAATGACCTTATTCAACATTCTCAAAACTTTTCTCTTGTGCCTTAGTAATTTCTCTCCCAACCATAGGCAGCCATTGATCTGCTTTCTGTCACTATAGATAAGCTGACTTCTTTCTAGAATTTTTAACTAAATGGAATCATAAACCATATCCTGTTTTTTTTCTGACCTCTTTCTTCCAGCATAGTTACTCTGAGATCTATCTCTGTTGTTGCGTATCATTAGAAAATATTCTTAAAGACTGACCTGCCAAGCAGATTGCTATTGTCAAACAGCATGCTGAGTTCTAGCCACATGATCTGTTTTTTTTCTTTTAGGTCATGACTGTCCAAGGAATGATAATCACATGAGAGCACTTACTGGTACAGATATCATTTAGCTCATCAGAGAAAATCTGTCTAAAAGAAAATGTCCACATGACCACCTCCATTTCTTTTTCAAATGTCTTGATGGATCCCCTTTGCTCTGATTTATACCAAAGCTGTCCTTCTGAACAAAAGCAAGAAAGGATCCTGCATGAATCAGTCCCAGAGGTGAAGAAAACCTCATGAATAGCAGTCACAGGGATTCGGAGAGCATCACTGGTAAGTCCAGTTTGATAATGTTGCAGTGCTGTTGCTTGCAGAGCAAGGTACAGACCCCTCAGTCTGGCTTGTCTGACTTGCTGTGAGAAACTAAGCCTCCCTTCCCTGCCTGGAATCCCCAAAGACATGCTGAAGTAAACCCCCAGCCTCCTTTCCCATGATGAGAATCTGCCTCAGGTGCCGTTCCTTGTCTGGATTTGACTTCTGTGTACTTGCTGAGTCCTTGATGAGCAGGAACTGGATGATGTGCACCTTATCTCCAGAGCTTGAGGACAGAGTTACCTGTGTCTGTGTGCCCTACAGACCTCACAACAGTGGCTGGCACACGAGAGCCTCCCGGGACTTACAGGGGTACACACATGGGTGCAGGGCCTTCCTGCCTTATCTTCAAGGCCAAATCAGAACACAGAACACATAAAACTCATTTGCCTGTAAGACCTGACTTGTGTGGCTTTTTGTAGGCTTACCTCACTAATTAAGAATATTTATTTATGTTTGCTAAGCTGGGTGTGGTGACCTGTAGTTGCAGCGCTCAGGAGGCTGACACAGGAGAGTTGCTTAGAGTTCGAGGCCAGCCTGGACTACATAGTGAGACCTTATCTCAAAAAAAAAATTTATGGGCTGGGGATTTAGCTCAGTGGTTAAAGCACTTGCCTTGCAAGCACAAGGACCCGAGTTCGATCCCCAGTACCAAAAAAAAAAAAAAATACCCCCCAAAAATAATTTATGTTTGCTGAATATGTATTAATAGATTAAATATGGGATGGTGCTGCAGAACTGGTTGGGGATGTTATATAATTTGTAGTTAATGCACAGTACCACTTTTCTGAAAATCCAGAAGATTCTGGATTCCTGAACCCTATGCAGACCCAAAATTGTTTTTCAAATTCTGCTTTAAAGTTAATTATAAATTAAATAAATTATGAGACTTAAAAGGTGGCTTACATTATCCATATATTTGCTGTTTCTATCACTTTTTATTTCTTCTTCTAAATTGAAATTTCCATCTGGTGTCCTTTTCTGCTTAAAGAACTTTAACATTCCTGACAATATGGGTCAGGTGGCAATGAATAGTCAATTTTTGCTTCACTGAAACTAAAAATCTCTTCACCTTTTTTGAAAGTTGTCTTTATTGGTACAGAATTCTCAGTTGACCCTTTTTTCTGGGCTCTTTAATGATGTTCTCCTGTCCTCTAACTTGTGTCCAGTGAGTAGTTTCAGTTTATTTTTTGTAACTTTAATGTATCTTTTTTCTTTGCTCTCAAAATTTTCTCTTTATTACTGGTTTTTAGCAATTTAGCTTTAATGTGGTTTTCTTTGTGTTTATCCTACTTGAAATTGTTGCGCATTATACTCTTGAATACGAAATAGTCTGCGTTTTAGCTTTCTATGTATTTACAGTCACCTTCTCTTCCTGCAAATTATTAGAATGACAACCTGTGTGTATAAATGTATAGCAAGAAAAATTTGCATAATCACTTGGAATTTGTAGTAATAAAATCTGGGTGTATTTCCAAGGCTGTTATTTAAGAGATCTGTCAAGGACTGAGAACTTCTTTAGAGCCATAACTAGAGTTTGTATCTCTGCATTCTGAAACCGCCACTTACCCTTATGGGTGAATAGGGATGTCTAACATTGCCTGCCTCTTTGTCCTTGACTTATTAAACTGTCATCAATAAATTAACATCAAGTAGTAGACATTTACTCTTTTAAAGTTTGTTTTCTTAAGCTATATTTTGTTCTTTGCCACAGTTAGAGCATGTTTCTTTTTACTACTCACAGAGGAAATACCAGATCTCTTAAAAGTGAGAGGGTAGATAATTACATCCTGTGTTTTCTCTATTTTAAGTCCTAGTATTTTAAGCATGTTAAAAGAGACGTCTCCATTTTCCTTCTTTTTTTTTCTAAATGGCTAAATGTGGGAGGTGTTAGATGGTGAGCAGTATTGGGAACGGAAAGCTGGGATCAGACTCATCAAGAAGAAAATCCCAGCTAAATGCAGAGATGGAATGCCAGTGAGAAAGTAGTGATGTCAGCAGCCTTCAGTGAGCCCCTACTGTGTGCCAAGTGTTATCCTGGGTGCTTTGGTTGTTTGTAACCTACTTACTTCTCACTACTACTGTATGTGGTAGATGATTCTCTTTATTTTACAAAATGGAAATGAAGACTTAGAATAAGTCATGAGTCTAACATCCACAACTAATAAATGAAGGAGTAGATTTAGAAGCTGGGTCTGATGCCAAAGCCCCGAGTTCTTTTGATACTAGGAATGAAAAGTACGACAATAAAGTGGGCACCTGGGAGAATTAGAAGATCTATAAGGCTCAAATGGTCTGTTAGAGACATGATGTGTGGGAACCTGTCCTCTAGGACAAGTGGCCAGCCTTTGTCCTGTGAGGAAATGGAAGACAGCAGCAAGGGGGAGCCTATGCTTGGATGGGCACAGTACTGGGAGGGAATCTCACAAGCCCAGTGCTCTTCCATAAGTGACTCACCTTCATGGCTCAGTTTCTTTATGTAGGAGAAAAGATGGGATGGTTTCTGAACAGTGTATTCTGTAATTATGTAGATGCTATAGCAACCTTAGACTTCATGTGATCACTAAAAAGAGCAGTAAAACAATAATGAAGATAACTAACATTTAGCAAATGCCTCCATGGTATGCCAGGCATTGTTCCTAAGTATGAGTATTTTTCATGCACTTGTTTTACTTAATTCATACAGCCACTGTGGAGGTAAGTACCACAGTACTGTCACAGCCATTTTACAAATGACAAGCTGGGCTTGGAGGTAAGTAACCCACCCAGTATCACATTAGGTTATGTGCAGAGCCAGAACTCGAGCCCAGAACTCTCCTGTACCTTAGGAAATTTATATTCTCCTCCTCTAAATATCCTTCTCACATACTTAAGCCTCTAATTATACCACATCTTTAAAATAAAAATTCTCAAGTACTTGTGCTGATGCTTTGTAGGCGTTAATTTTTTTAAAAGTTCTACTTATTTGTTAGAAAATACTAAAACATAATTTTACAGATTTTGAAAAATTCCTCCACAAAGTTCAAATTTTATTATTAAAGAACATCTAATTTTTTCTCTTTTGAATTGACTGTTGTCTGCTGCTTGTTTGTGTTGCTCCCTGCTAATCTCCTGCTCAAGCATATAAGTGGAGATAGACTCCTTTAAAGAGATTGGTACAGAAGAAATAAGAAATTGGTTCCAATTCATATTAAACTTTAAAAAGCAGTTATATTCACTAAGCAGTACATTTTTGATAATGTGTAATTGAATTTTATGGTATCTTTTTTACTTACAAGTTCTCTTTTTAGAGATATTCAGAGAAAGACCAACGATAGTAAGTCAGAGGAGAAATGATCTTGTCTAATGTTTCTTTGCTTTTCTGCTTTGAAAATCCAATTTCACCATTTTTCCCTGTGGCTTGGTAAACTGAAATGTACTAGGTTCATTTACGTGAGCTTTCCCCCTAGATGTCTGCTCCGACGGAGACCTCCCTGAAGTTGAGCTAGTGAACTTGCTGGAGGAGCAGCTGCCTCAGTACAAGTTGAAGGTGGACTCACTTCTTCTGTATGAGAACCAGGACTGGGTACAGTCGCCACTCCAGCCACAGCATGTGTCCGACACCCTCTCCCCAGTCCTTGCCGAAGAGACTTTCCGATACATGAGTGAGTGTTTTTGCTCTATTGGAACTTGTCTGTGGAAATAAAATCATGGTTTCATGGGATCAACTTTTGAGACTTTTAGTAGATATTCTCTCCAGGCTGAAAAGAAAAAAAAGAACTTTAAAAAAAATCAGCGAAATTATTTGAAATGTTAGTATCCCATATAGCTGTCAACATTTATAATTCCAGTAATTTGGTACCCTTTTGGCATTTATTTTCCCTTATTCAGCATAGTCACAGAAATTGTATCAGTCACTAAGGAGCAAGTTCTTAGATACAGTAGTTTTAATTATGCCAAGGAGAAACATAAGGGTCCAGAAAGAATGTTTCAGTGAGAGACAAAACTGGATTGTCCCGAAAATAGACCTGTGTTACACCAAGCTGTCCACTTTATTCTCCTTCCAGAGAAGGAGAATAAGGCTGAGCTTATTTTGTTTTTCTTTTTTTTACTGCAATATAAATGTATGCATAATAGCTGTTAGAATATATACAAAGTCTGTAGTTCAACAATGGTATGTTTGTGAAATTCTTTTAATTTGAATTAAATATGAGATTGGATCAGATTCTTGACATTTTCCCAGTGAATGCTTTTGTGTTTTTAATCCAGATTGTTGCTACAGAACGATTATTGTGCAATGCTGATTTTCATAATAATCATTAACTTGCTTTTACTGGTAGTTTCCTAGAACCAGGCACTCTTAGAATTTATTTAGTTCTTACAGTTCTCTCTTGCTTACTGTTTCTCTCTCTTTTTGGTTTTTGGAGATAGGGTCTTGCTATGTAGTTCAGACTGGCCTTGAACTCACAACAATTCCCGCATGCGGGAATACAGACGTGTGCCATCATACCTGGCTGTTCTTATAGTTTTCTAGAACTTATTGCCTACAGGTGTGAGGAAGAGGGAGATTCTAAACATTATTTAAACTTGGAAATACCAAGAAGCCCAAATAAAACTTTGTGTCCTTAATATTCCCTTTAGCTAGCTGAATTAAACTAAATTAAGATTTTCGAAGTTTTCTTAAGTTTTTAGTTTTAAGAAATTTCTTAAGATTTTTGGAAAATGTTTTCTAGAAGGAATTTTTAAATTTCCATTTCTCTCTTTTTTTAAGTTTATAAATATTTTGAGAGACACTGTCAAAGAGCAGTTTTATTAGGATAAACTTAATTTGTCATGATTTTGATAAAATGACATAGAAAGTACCCCTTGCTTGTTTTGGTGCTATAAGCCACTCGGTAGGAGACGGGGGCAGAGCTACAGCTTTGAAAGATGTCTTAGGACCATGATTTATAGATTTTTTGTGTGTGTGTGGGGAAGTGCTGGGTATTGAACTCAGGGCCTTGTGCTTACTAGGTAAGCACTTTACCACTTGAGCTAAATCCCCAACTACAGCATCATAACTTAATGAAGTTACTTTTAGGATGAAATTTTAAATAAAAAGACTGGAAAATAAAAGGTATAAAAATTCTAAAATACTTTTCAAGACTATACAGAATATACCACAATGTTCAATTTTAAACTTGAGATTAATGGTATAATACAATATATAATCAATTGCAGTATACAATATTGTGTTTAGAATTGCATTGCAATATAGAATATATACAAGTATATTGTATATAACGCGATATATACAATATATTTACAGGTATATTGTATTATATACAATATACTTACAGGTTCTGGAAAAGTATCCTCTTCCTTTAGTCTCTTGGTATTATTTTCACTTTAATAATTTGAAAATTGAACTATAGATGATGTACCTAGATCATGAAGCAAATAAACTAGGGTTATAATTGGTTCACTAATACTTTGTACTATATATTTTTTTGTTTATTTTTTTTTTGTAAATTTTATTTTAATGGTACATTTTAGGTGTACATAGGGATAACATTTGTCACAGGGCATTTGTACTTTTACATGATATATCTTGCTGCTGCTTTTTTTCCCGTTCCCCTCCCCTCCCTTCATCCCCTCCTCCCACCTTATTTACAAAAGCTTTGTTTCCATTTTTTCCTTCTATACTTCTCTTGTCCCCCTGCTCCTTTCCTCCTCTCCCTCTCTTGTTTGTCTTCCCATTTGAACACTTTCTTTCCTTTCCCAATATAATATATTTTAGTCTTTATTTGCATTTTCAGTTTCTCACACCAGAGAAACAGTGCAGTATTTAAATGTGTGTCTGATTTATTACACTTAAGAGTATGGACTCAAGATGCATCCATTTACCTGGAAATATCTCGAGCTTATCATTCTTTATGGCAGAGTAGTACTCCATTATATTAAAAAAAAACCACATTTTCCTTATCCATTCATCAGTTGATGAGCATTTGGGTAGTTTCCAGGATTTAGCTATTACAAACTGTGCCACTATAAACCTGAGTGTGCATGTATCACTGTGGTATGATGCTTTTAGTTCTTTTGGGAAGATACCAAGAAGGGGAATAGCTCGGTGAAATGGACCCTCTAATCCTAGTTCCTTGAGGAATCGCCACACTGATTTCCACAGTGGTTGTACCAGTCTACACTCCCACCAACAGTGGAGAAGGGTTCCTTTTTCTCCATAGCTCCTCCAGCATTTGTTATAGGCTGATTTGTTGATAATAGCCATTCTTTCTGGAGTGAGATGGAATCTCAGTGTTGTTTTCATTTGCATCTCTCGAATGACCAGAACATTTTTTCATATGTTTATTTGCTGTTTCTACTTCTTCATCTGAGAAGTGTCTATTCATTTTAGCTTCCCATTTTTGGATCGGGTCTTTAAATTTTGGGAGTCTGATGTTTTTTGAGTTCTTTGTATATTCAAGATATTAGTCCTTTGTCAGAGGAATAGCTGGCCAAAATTTTTTCCCACTCTGTGGGTTGTCTCTTCGCTCTGCTGGTAGTTTCTTTTGCTGTGCAGAAGCTTTTTAATAGCATGTGGTCCCAAGCACTGATTCTTCGTGTTGTTTGCTGTGCAGTTTGGGTTATGTTCGTAAATTTTTTCCCTACCCCTATGTTTTCGAGGGTTCTTCCTATTCTATTCTCCAGTAGATTTAGTGTTTCTGTTTTAATGTTTAGATCTTTGATCCACTTTGATTTTAGTTTAGTACATGGCGAGAGACTTGTATCTAATTTTAGTTTTCGGTATGTGGCAAGCCAATTTTTCCAGCACCATTTGTTTAAAGAGGCTATCTTTCTTCCAGTGAGGGTGTCTGGCTCCTTTGTCAAAGATGAGGTATTTGAGTGTGTTTGGAGTTGTTTCTGTATCCTCCAATCTATTCCATTGATCCTCTGGTCTGTCTTTTTACCAGTACCATGTTGTTTTTATCACTGTAGCTTTGTAGTATAGTTTTAGGTCAGGAACTGTGATGCCCCCTGCCTTTCCCCCTATTGCTTAGGATCGTTTTTGCTATTCTTGGTCTCTTCTGGTTCCAGATGAAATTCGTGATTGTCCTTTCTAATTCTTTGTTGGTGGTATCTTAATTGGAATTGCATTAAATCTGTATAGTATTTTAGGAAGTATAGCCATTTTCACTATGTTGGTTCTTCCTACCCAGGAACATGGGATGTCTTTCCATTTTCTGATATCCCTTTTTATTTGCTTTTTTAGAGTGCTGTAGTTTTCGATGTAAAGGTCTTTTACTTCCTTTGTTAGGTAGATTCCTAAGTATTTTATTTTTTTGTGTGCAATTGTGAAAGGTATATTGTCTGTTATTTCTTTTTCAGTGGTTTATTGTTTGTGTATAAGAATGCTATTGACTTTTGAGTGTTGACTTTGTATCCAGCAACGCAACTGAATTTAGTTATTAAATCTAGAAGTTTTTTGGTGGAGTTTTTTGGGTCTTCTATGTAGAGTATCATGTCATCTGCAAATAATGATAGTTTAACTTCCTCCTTTCCTATCTTTATTCCTTTTATTTCTTTCTCTTGTCTAATTGCTCTGGCTAATGTTTCCAGAACTATGTTGAATAGTAGTGGTGATAGTGGGCAACCTTGTCTTGTTCCAGATTTTAGTGTGAAAGCTTCCAGTTTCTGGCCATTTAGTGTAATGTTGGCCATTCGTTTGTCATATATAGCTTTTATCAGATTTAGATATACACCCTCTATTCCTAATTTCTGTAGGGTTTTTATCATAAATGGGTGTTGGATTTTGTCAAATGCTTTTTCTGCATCTATTGAGATGATCATGTAATTTTTGTCTTTCACTTTGTTGATGTGGTGTATTACATGTATTGTTTTGCGTATGTTGAACCATCCCTGCATCCCTGGGATGAATCCTACTTGGTCGAAGTGTACAATCTTCTTGATAATTCGTTGTATTCTGTTGGCCAGTATCTTGTTGAGAATTTTTGCATCTGTGTTCATTAGGGAAATTGGTCTGTAGTTCCCTTTTTCAGTTGGATCCTTTTCTGGTTTTAGTATCAGGGTGATGCTTGCTTCCAGAAATGATTTTGGAAGTACCGCTTCCTTTTCAATTTCATTAAAGAGTTTGAGGAATAGTGGTATTAGATCATCTTTGAATTTCTTGTAAAATTCGGCTGTGAAACCATCAGGACCTGGGCTTTTCTTTGTTGGTCGGTTTTTAATTACCTCTTCAATTTCAATGGCTGATATTGGTTTATATCTCTTCTTGGTTTAGTTTTGGTAATTCATATGTTTCTAAGAATCTGTCCATTTCTTCTGTGTTTTCTATCTTATTTGAGTATGGGTTCTCAAAGTAGGTGTTGATGATCTTCTGTATTTTCTGCAGGATCTGTTGTGATTTCACCCTTTTCATTCCTAATTGCATGGATTTGAGTCTTTTCTTTCCTTTTTTTGATAAGGTTGGCTAAGGGTTTGTCAATTTTGTTTAAGTTTTCAAAGAACCAACTCTTTAATTCATTGATTCTTTGTATTGTTTTCTTAGTTTCAATTGCATTAATTTTGTCTCTGATCTTCATCATGTTCTCCCTAGTACGAACTTTGGGTTTGGCTTGCTCTTCTTTTTCTAGAAGCTTGAGGTTCAACATTAGGTTTTTTATTTGAGCTTGCTCTGTTTTTCTGATATGGGAGTTCAATTCTGTAGATTTTCCTCGTAGGGCTACTTTCATTGTGTCCCATAAATTTCCATAGGTTGTATTGGCATTATCATTCAATTATAGAAACTGTCTAATTTCTTCTTTAATTTCATCTGTGACCCATTGATTGTTCAGGAGGGTGCTATTTAATTTTCATGTATGTATGAAGTTTTTGTGGTTCTTTTTGCTGTTTCTTTCCAGTTTCAGTGCACTATGGTCTGGTAGTATGCATGGGATAATTTTGATTCCTTTGCATTTACTTAAGTGTGTTCTCTGAGGTAGTATGTGGTCTGTTTTGGAGAAAGGCCCATGTACAGCTGAGAAGAATGTGTGTTCTGATGTTGTGGGGTGGAATACTCTGATACATCTACTAAGTCTGCACTGTATTTTAATTTCACTATTATTTTGAAGACCTCAGTTCTTTGAGTTAATAATTTAATCAAATAACCCTAACCACATTACGAATTTGAATGTAAAAGATAAGTGACTCACTTTATTTAGTGAATTGAGCAATATTTATTTTTATTTATATTTTAACTTTTATTAGTACATGTGATTTAGCAAAGTTTAAAAAGCAAGATATACAAAACCTTTTCCCTTCTTTCTCTTTCTTTCTTTCTTTTTTTTTTTTTGTTTGTTTGTTTTGGGTTTTTTGGTGTTAAGAATGAAACCCAGGGCTTCAAGTGTGCAAAACAAGCCCTGTGCCGCTGAGCTGTACTCTAGCCTCTCTTCCTACAGTGTGCTGTTCCCTGGTTACAGATTTGTGGCTTTGGGTAACCTTTTACCCCCTGGAAGGCCATCCCAGATTCAGCCCCTCTCTTCTTACTTCCCTCATGTGCTGGTGGATCTGTGTGTTCACTAAAGTGCTTTTTTTTTTTTTTTGTGGTGCCGGGGATTGAACTCAGGGCCTTGTGCTTGCAAAGCAAGCACTCTAATCACTGAGCTAAATCCCCACCCCCTAAGGTGCTTTTTAATAACTGAGGAAAAGAGGTGGCTCAGGCATAGACATTTCTCCCTTACGTAGCACCAGTAACTGAAAGAGCTATGAGAAGAAAATGGTGAGTTAGAGGAAGACATGGGTGGTGGCCTTTGAGGTTGGAGCCTATCTTACATGAATGAAGAGGGACCATTCTTTGAAGTTACCCAAATCAGAAAGTGATTGTTTACTTAGAACATTTCAGAGTGATGCCTACTACACACACTCATGAAACTTAAGGTGCTCAAGAATTGTCTTATGCATAGAACAGGTCATCCGGGGTTTTCTTCATTTCATTACAGTAAGACAAGCCCCGCAGTATGCAATGGGGCAAGCTGTGCTGTCCAAACGCACAGGACAGGAAGTACCATCTGCTCATGAGAAGGTCAAAATAGACATGTGGATTTTATTTGATAATAAAGGGTTACCAGCACCACTCTCTGAGGCATAGGAAAAAGAGGAAGGGAGAATGATTGATTATACAAGTTTTTTTTCAGGCAATCATTCTCCAAATATGGGCCCTCTATCAGTATCACTTGGGAACTTGTTAGAAAGGCAAATTCTTGGATGCACCAGGGATGGGACCTGGCAGTCTGCTTCCTGGTGATGCTGATACTTGGGTTTGAGAACTGCTGATGGAAAGTATTGTACGCCAAACCAAATGACCATTTCAGAGAGATATTAATTGAAGAACAAAGAAGAAGAGTGTACAATTTTGCAAATAAATACACTTGCAGGATTTATTGTCTCTCGTTGGTATATATACTTTCCCTCTCACTCTACCCTCAGAAATCATCAGCTTGTACTGGCATGAAAAGAAATATGACCGACAACGTTCAGAAAATATTAATCAGCAGCCAGGCGCTAGAGGCTAGCAGATTTATGTCCCCCTAAGATAGTTCTCCCTCAGTTCCACAAGAGAATCGAGCAGGTCCCCCAGTGCTTTGTACCTTCCTTGGGAGAATTGGGAAAATTGTCCCTCAAATAGTTGGCTGCAGGGCTTAGTTCTCCCAGGGAACCCTGTTGAGAAAAGCGGCCTGGCTGGTTGCATCTTCAGTCTCCTTTTGCTCTGTCTGCGTTCTTCAGAAGGCAGTTTTCTGCATTGCAGGATTGTCTTCTCTATTGTAGCAGGAAGGGCTGCGGTCACTTCTTAGGGCTAAAACCACTCACCTGCCTGGAGTTGTCAGGAGCTATTGCAGCTTTTACTGCTATGTGGCCAGTGTTTGTATTTTCTTTTGTTTTTATTTTTTGTTGTCACTTTGGCTTGGTTTTGGGTTTGCTATGGAAAGGTTGGAGAGTAATGAAAGATTAAAATTCTTTTTAAAATTCAGAAATTGTGGTAAAAAAAACTCTACAGTCTTGGAAAGGGACATGTGGAAGAACTGTTGTGCACCATCTCATGTAAATAACAGACAGCAGAATGGAGTGACATTGGTGTTCCTGGGCATAGTGTGAGAAATTAGGCAAGGATAGAACATAAAGTAAGGATCAGTAAAGTGCTCGTGTAATTAACCACACAACCTGTATTTTTAGAAACATTAGATTCTCCAAGTATCACCACAAAAATGGTGAATATTAGTGAACAACCTTCAGAAATCAAGTGGCAAATTGTTCTGTAAAAATGTTTATCATTCCTCCGATGTATTAATATAATTTTTAGAGAGTTAGGAAAGTTTATGTGTGGAGATAAGCAAGGGTCATTGCTTATTTCTGTACCATTTAATGTATTTTTCTTTAATGGCTGAGACTTAGATTTTGATGGAACTGACTGTATTAAAGACAACTGGCTTGCCAGTCTTGGTGTAGGGCTTCTGCACCGCTTAATTACTGTGCCTCAGGCCGAGAGAGCTCTGAGATTTGCCCTGGCTGCTTTTGGAATCTTTCAAGCAGTTGTCCTTTCCAGGGTGTTGTGCTAGGGAGGAAGCCTTCAGCTTTGTGGTGGCCCAGTGGTTTGGCCTGGTAGTGTATAGGTTCTTTCATGTAAAACATAAGAATCAGAGAATCATGATTAACTTTTTTGTCATAATAAATATTTAAATAACTTAAATTTCATTTTTATATTTTGAAACCTTTTAACAAGAGTGGTTATTACTTTTTTTTCTGATTGCAGAAACATTTTTTTTCATAGGAAGATTAGCAAAAAAAAAGAAAACCTGCGAAGAAAGCAACAGGTCAACCAAAATTTCTACCCAGAGATAACCACTATTAATACTTTAAAGCCAGATGCAGTGGTACACGCCTGTACTTCTGGCACTTCGGGAGGCTAAGAGAGGAAGATGGCAATTTCAAATTCCCTCTGGGCAACTTAGTAAGACCTGTCTCAAAATAAAAATTAAAAAGGGCTGGAAGTGTAGCTCAGTGGTAGAGTGCCCCAGTTCAATCCATAGTACCACCAAAAAAAGAAAAAAGAAGAACCCACCCATATTAATGTATATCCTTCTGGCCTTTCTTGCATACAGGTATGTATAGATATGCTCCCACTTTTTTAAAAATTTTATTTTAATTGTACATTTTAGATACAGATAGTGATAACATCTTGTTACCCAGGTCCTGATTCTCCTTAAGATCAGTTAAATCTGAGTCTGGAGTTGAGCACCTCTGCTTCCAGTTACTTTTGGTTTTGCAATCATTGGCTGGTTGTTTTGATTGTCCTAATTTGTTATTGAAATAGAAATGGAAGAAAGCACTGCCTAAGTACCTGCCTTAAGTTGTAATCCCTTATTCTTGCTCTGCTACCCAATTTAATTGTCTGTTCCTTATGCTCAAACACCTCTTTTCTTAGCACCATGGTTAGATTAAGGAGCCAGTTTCTCTACTTGTAAATAAAAACTCTTTTGGACTAAAAATATTTAAGCTTTTTTAAAGTTCTGTATTTTTGTTTAATCCTTTATCTCCTGTTTCCTACTACCATTGAGCCAGCATTTTGTTTTACTTTTAGTGGGGAATAAGACTGTTTTTAATAAACTGTAGGTAATTCTCAGATTCATTTTAGGCAGTTATGCTAGGAGAAAAAAAACTATTCACTGAGATAACAGTAAAGGATATCTAAGAGTGTCCCTACACACTCAATCTTTTGGGCACGCTGTGGTGTTAGGATGGGACTAAGGAACCACAAATGACTTAAATCATAGTGTACTCTACCAGCTTGGTGAATTCCTCATAAGGAACATAGACTCAGGCCCATGTCATACCTACTCGCTGTGCTTAAGGAGCAGTAACTCCTTAAACCGTTGTATGGTACTTAGCAATTTACTGGATACTTTGTTGTTTAGTTTGATTATCACACTTGGTCCTCCTAGTGACCTTGTATCTAAGAGTGAGGTTATCACTTCTGTATTAAACATATGGAACCTGAATCTAAGAAGAGTTAAGTGACTTGTTCAAGCTCACATTTTGAAATAAATGAATTCAGCTTTTGTATTTCAAAGCCCTTTTTCACGTTTCAGGCAAGCTAATTATGAATCTAGTCAAACACAAATCCATGCATGCACTTGAATAATTTACAATGTGTGCAGAGTCAAAAGAAGTTACACTGGTGGTACACGCCTATAATCCCAGCACTCAGGAGGCTGAGGCAGGAGGATCACCATGAGTTCAAGGCCAGCCTGAACTACATAGTGAGACACTGTCTCAAAAAACAGACAGACAAAAGCGAACAAAAAGCAAAAGCAGAGTCAAAAGAGCCCTGCTTTGTTATGTATCTTTAGCTTTTTAGAAAAATTTTATTTTAGTGGTGTTTTAGTTACTTTTCTCTTGTTGTTGGGACAGAATACTCGACACCCAAAGTTAGGGGAAGAAAGGTTTATTAGCTCACAGTCTGCAGAGGTTTCAGTCTATAGTCCGCTGGATCCGAAGCAGGGCAGCTGGCGTGGCAGAGCGGCAGCCCACCGGCAGCAAAGTAAAGTGAGGAAAATGCAAGGAATGTATGCAAATAAGCAATGCAAACAAGCAGCTAGTTAGCTTCTTCCTGTATCTTTTATCTAGACTACGTGCCCCCAGGGCGGCCCACACTCCCACCCCCAATTTCAGTCTCACATCCTGATCCCAGCAGAACAATGCCAAATCGATCAGTGGATCAATTTAGTAATCACACACTCTAGATCCAACTATCTCTTACCACGTGAGGCTTTGGGGGGACATCTAGACACAAACCATAACAAGTGGTATATTTTAAATATACAGTATCTTTAGTTTTAAAAGATACTCCTTAGTGTGCTGTAGAGTCATGGGAGTCATATTTGCCCTTCTTTTTTTGAGCTA
This sequence comes from Hystrix cristata, assembly GCA_004026905.1. Lineage (NCBI taxonomy): Eukaryota > Metazoa > Chordata > Mammalia > Rodentia > Hystricidae > Hystrix > Hystrix cristata. Next base: position 15,316 of record PVJO010026230.1, read on the forward strand.
AATTGTCTAGATGCATTCATTATACCTAAACGCCAAAGTATCAAAGTACTTGGCTTAAATTATACAAGTAATAATATGGCATACAATTTATTTTATAGCAAATATTTAGATATGAGTCGATATACTGTATATTATTATATACATAGAAGGTTTTTAATTAAGCTTAAAAAGATTATGGTTCAAAACAGAACTACAAAAAGCCCTACAAATTCTAGTCTTTGCTTGCATTAGATCACATGGTAGATGATTTTATATGGTCAAGATAATCCTAGGAGAATTCTGATTAAATTTTTTTGTAACAGTGTAACCCCTCACTAACTCAGCCCTCAGTAACTTTAGTTTAGTTTAGGGCATAAAGCATCATTCTCTTAGCCATCTTTCTCAGATGTGAGTGGGCCAAACTTCTTACTTATTTCCAGGGGAGGAGAAAGTAGTCAAGAGGTGACTGCCTTGTGGTTGGTCATCTGATCTATTGTGTAATGTATGCTTTGTAGTGATTCGTCCATTTCCTGAGTGTCTAATATGTAAAAAAAAAATCTTTTTTCTTTTTTCATATATTTTTATTCTTCTGATGACTTCTGGTAAAAGCCTATAGTTTTTGTCATTGTTATCTTTCAGTTCTCATGAATATTTTAAATTATTCATTATTTCTGAGGCCTATAAGTAATTGTTTTTAACTATTTTAGTTCTAGGCACAGACAGAGTGGAACAGATGACCAAAACTTACAATGACATCGACATGGTTACACATCTCCTGGCAGAGGTAAGAACACATCTTTTCTTAGTCTCTAGTACAAAAAGGTAAAACTTGAGGATCATTTGGAAGCTATTAATGTGTATGCCAGGTGAAAGACGAAGATGTGTGTGCTCTAGGTTATTTTATGTAAGGTGGTTACAGATGGAACAAGTGGCATACCAACTGGAATTCTAGGGTAGCTGGTTCCTGAAGTTTGCAGTGAAGTCGTAGATGACAGGAGGATTGATTGACACGGTGCTGGCCGGCTTCCCTTTCCTAGGAGAAAAAGATAGTTTTTAAATTGTCCCTGCTGTTACTTACCCTGGGGCAGAGCTGCCCCTTCAAGAAGCGACTCCACTGCAGACCAGCACCTGCAGGTGGGAGCACCTCCCGTGTTACTCTAAGCTTGGGCTCTCTCAGCTCACTGTGTCCATGGTGCTTTTAACATGCACAGTAGTAAAACTGGCAGTCAGGGTGTACTCTTCTGTACTTAGTTTCACTTGTCTCATAGAAGACTCTCTTTGTGGTATGCAATTCTATCTTCTCCTTCCAGCTCCCCAGAATTGTTTCTATCTGTACCACTTAGCTAAATGAGATACAGGGCCTTGCAACAGAGAGGTAATCCACCCATTTTCATGTGCCTTGTAGAGGAAGGAGAGAAGCTTAATTTTATTCATTCTGTGATTAATAGAAGCAGAACCCACACTTAGCAGCTGTATAGTGACAGTTTTTCATCCTATGAATCATGATCATTATCAGGCATGTGCGGTTCTATGCCCTTGCCGAGAGTCACCATCTGCCCAGAATGAGTAACTCTGAGTAGACCCCTTTGAGCCTTCCCATAGGTCTCCTTGCATCAGACCAACCATTTCTGTAGCTCCTCCTCTGTAGTCTTGGCCAGATCCTGTAGCCTCAAAACGTCCAGTCTTTGATTCCTGTTTTATTTCACATTGTCATTCTTCTACAGATTGTGAGCAGAGCTCTTGGCTGCATTGTCCTCTAAGCCACAGGCTCTGATTGCATGTGAGCTTGCCCTGGACAGAACTGTTTTCAACATACTCACCTGGCTCCCCTGTCTTAAAGACCTTACTGTGTATCATTACCATGCTTCCTGTTGAGTCGCTCTCAACAGTATTTCGAGGGCTTTTACTATACTCTGTGTGTGTGTGTGTGTGTGTGTATGTGTGTGTGTGTGTGTGTGGTTTGTGTACTCTCCAGATTGAACCCAGGCCTCCAGCATGCTAAGCAGTTCCACCATTGAACTACACCCCCAGCCCTGCACCCTCCTTAAAGTCTATGTTGATTTTCTTTTCTTTCTTTCTTTTTCTTTTTTTTGTCTTATGTTGATTTCTTAATTCCCTAATGTTATATAAATCTAATGGTTGAGCTGTCGGGTCCTAATGACTAGGATAATCCATAAAATCTAACTTGATGTCAAGAAAAGAGATTCCTCCCCAGAACATTCCCCACCCAAAAACAAGAGATTCCTTCTTGGCATTTATAACCATAGCATCATCCATTTGACCAATGTTTGTTAAACCCTGTGTGCCTGGCCATGTTCATTTGTAGTTAAAATGAATCTTGATACTTTCTAGGATATTACTTTTGAAAAAGTACATCAAAATTAACTCTAGAACTTCTGAATTGCCATCTAATTTTGTCTGTACTCAAAGAAAAGATGTATTTGGTATTTTAACAGAGGGATCGTGACCTGGAGCTAGCTGCACGAATTGGGCAAGCACTCTTAAAGCGGAATCATGTCTTATCTGAGCAGAATGAAGCCCTGGAGGAGCAGTTGGGACAAGCCTTTGATCAAGTAAGCCTCGGATGTGGTATTTGTATCACAAGATGATTAGGTCTCACGTAGTGGAGAAATATATTTTCCACGGGCATCCCTGAAATGATGACAGTATGTCAGTAACACCAGTACCTGTTGAGTTGTTAGCAACCATTGAATAAACAGTAGGGAGTGAAATGCTCTGTCCAGAGGAGTACTCGGACAACTCTACCTTAGTCGGTCATAGTTCCTCTAGCACTGCTTAGATTCCTGGACTTTCCCTACCCCTTTGTGTGTACACTTTGTCTGTGATCTTACTTAAAATTATTTTTTTTAAATTACATACCCAAATGTAGGTATCTTTACTCAGAAACCAAAGCAAAAGGTAGAAAAGAAAATTTTTGAAAATCATTTATTCCATATCAATAAATGCTTATAGTAAAATTAACTTATTATCAACTTGAATGGTTGAATTTCAAATTTTCTGACTTGCTATTTTTATCTGGTTTCAATTATACTTTATAAATACATTATGGTTGATAGTATTTAGACCTTTATGTTGAAAATATTTATTCCCTAGAGCAAAAATCAATACTCCTAGGAAGACACGCACAGTTATATACAGCTTAAAGGTATGAGCCCTGGATGAGAATTTGAAGCAGGGGTCTGTCCTGAGTTTTGTTTCATTTTCAGTTGTGATTGTATCATCATTATCTTCAGTACAAATTTCCTCCTATATTCCTGTTCATTATAGAGTATGAACACTATACTGCAGAAAAAGTTGTATTTTTTGAGTGAATAGCCTAAAACTGAAGCTTAGGAAGTATATGGAATCAGCTTCTCTTGTTTTAGCACTTGTTCCTAGAGTCATTCAAATCTAGCAGCTGATTTTGTGATTTTTTGTGTGTGTGTGAAAAACTGTCATCCCATAAATTAGAAGCTATATTGTATGTTTGTTTTTTGTTTTTTGTGGTGCCGGGGATCGAACTCAGGCCCTTGTGCTTGCAAGGCAAGCACTCTAATCACTGAGCTAAATCCCCAGCCCCTAGAAGCTATATTGTATGTAACTAATGCAAAGTAGGGAACATATTTTAATCAAGCACTTCTTGTGTGCAGGTTAATCAGCTGCAGCATGAGCTGTCCAAAAAAGACGAATTGCTTCGAATTGTCTCCATTGCTTCCGAAGAGAGTGAAACTGATTCCAGCTGTTCTACACCTCTTCGGTTCAATGAGTCCTTTAGCTTATCTCAGGGTTTGCTGCAGTTGGACATGCTGCAAGAGAAGCTCAAGGAACTAGAAGAAGAGAATATGGCCCTTCGGTCCAAAGTACATTCATTTTAATTCTTATTTTCTTTTACTTCAAAGACTGTAAGACTTAGGTCCAGGTAGTATTGAGCTGAAATATGAGAGCATTCCAGTAGGCATGGAACTTTGTACATTCCACTGTTACCTGGAGCCCAGTGAAGAGTGGGTAATAGCAGGTTGTCAGATAAAATAAGGATAGCTACAGCAGAGGATATACATCTTGTGGAGTCTACGCATATAACTAAATAACTGAGAGATGAGCTGTGTTGGAAAGTTACAAGGTTCTGTGGGCTTGAATAATAATGTAAGCCAAGGAAGTCGTATTTAAGCAAGGGACACTTGGGCCAAAGCTACAGACTCATTCAACAGAGATGCAAGTTACAGAGTGTGAGTGAGCATGCAAAGGCCTTGAGTGGGGTGAGGGAGATGCTTGCCATGTCCATTTCTGCACTTTTATTTTGTGGTAGATAAAGTTTGATAAATGGTTGGTTCTTTTTCTTTTGTAAGTGATAAACTAATCTTCAAATGGCAAAGCTTTTCGTAGGTATTACCGTAAAACTATTAGAAGGTATTGTCACCTCCGAACTTTTTTTCTTGCAGGCTTGTCATATCAAGACAGAAACCTTTACCTATGAAGAGAAGGAACAACAGCTTGTCAATGACTGTGTTAAAGAACTCCGTAAGTAGGAATACTTACTTACGGAGTAAATTCTGTTGCATAGCCTTTGGGCGATTCTTTGGTAGGCTATCTCCAACTCAGAAATTAGGTCAGTGGTTTCAGTAGGAGCATCTCAAGAAGCCGTTTAAAATACTTAATGTCTTATTCTGGTTTGTTTTGCTAAAACAGAATATTGGAGACTTATAAAATATTGGGTGACTTATAAAGAGGGTTATTTGGCTCAAAATGCTGGTGGCTACAGGGTTCCCACAACATGTGCCTGTGTCCTAGTGAGGGCCCCTGGCTGGCTTGTAGCATAGTGGAGAAGTAGAAAGGGGCCTATGCAGAGTGAGCCAGGCACATGGGGGGTTTCACGTCATAAGCCTACTGTCAGGAGAACTGACACACTCGGAGAGGCCACATTCATGCCTCCCAGAGTCTGTGCACATGACCCAGACACCTCCCACGAAGCCCACCTGAAAGGTCCTGCCACCGCCCCACCACACTGGGCCACACGGTCTTCCCCTGTGGACTCCGAGCAACAAGCATACCCAAACACAGCAGTTACTGGAGATCTCTGACTGTCACAGAGTCCACACCCCAATAAGATCCCATACATATTCTTAGGAAATGTGTTTTTTCATTGTCATCATCATTAAAGTCCTGTATTTCTGTAAACAAGCTGTAACATGTCAGAAAGGAAGCACAGCTATCATTTTGTTGTTGAGGGAGTCTTCCCATAGAGGACAGGCCCTGCCAAATCAGAACACTCGCCAGTGGCAGAGCCGGGGCTTAAGAGGTAGCATAGAACCTAGCACCCAGCGAGTGTTCACCAAATTCCGAGGGTGTGTTTTGTTTGTTTGTTTTCCAAGTGTGTGTTTTTAAAGGACTGTATTTTGGTTTGAGGCATTGTTAACTAAGGTAATTTTTTTGCTGGGCATGTTGGTGCACGCCTGTAATCCCAGCACTCAGAATGCTGAGGCAGGAGGATTGGCATGAGTTTGAGGCTAGCCTGGGCTATAGTAAGATCCTGGCTCAAAACAAAAAAAACAAAAACTAATATTTTAAAAATAAGTCATGGAAAAAACATTGGCTTTACTGGAAAAAAAAGTTAGTTTTTCTATAAATATAGTCTTTTGTTTTTGTTTTATTTTTTGAGGCAGGATCTCGCTATGTAGTTCAGGCTGGCTTTGAACACACTGTGTAGCCCAGGCTGGCCTCAAACTCACGGCAATCCTCCTTCCTTAGCCTCATGAGTGCTGAGATTACAGGTGTGGGCCTTCATGCCAAGCTATAAATATCATCTTTTTATTGAAAGGAGTAATATGAGTTCAGTGTCATGTGAGTTCAGTTTGGCTGTGATTCTCAAAATGAGATACTTTAGAGTAAGACTATTAGAAGACCAGAAGGGACATAATTGACTCCTCTCTTCCATTACTATTGCCCAACATTTTATTTATTTTTTTTTTAATTTTTTTTTTATTATTTTTTACCAAGAACATGTATTGGTACATTGCATACATAATGATCATAATCAACATGGTTATTTTGTACCTGTACATGATACATCTTGGTTTTCCCCCCTCTTCCCCCCTTCCCCTCCCCTCCCTTCCATTCACCCACCCCTCCCTA